>PVJI01005120.1:33021-100304 GCA_004026765.1 Micronycteris hirsuta | reverse complement strand
GGGGGTAAGGGGGAGGGGGGAGTGAAGGGGGGAAATGGGGCAACTGTAACAGCATAATCAATAAAATATAGTTAAAAAAAAAAGACTTGGGGTGGGGGGTAAAGACAGGGGCGTGAGCTCCACAAACAGACGAGCTGTGATCGGAGTTCATCCTCATTAAATGCAACATAATACAGTACCTATTAAAACACATTTCTGAAATTGCTGCAAGTAGTAGTAACCTTAACAGAAATAACTAAAAATATATGCTTGGCAAACAGAATTTCTCTAAATAGAACCATTTTAAATTGGTCCTTGGGGTGTCAGAAGATTTTTTAATTTTGCCTTCATAACTGTGTTCTTTCACAATTCACTGGCTTTGTGTGTTCAGAAGCTAATTTCTTTTTTCTACTAGAAAAGTTAATAGGCACCTCCACTTACAGCAGATGGTTCCTTATAAAAAGTAAAAATAAAAAGTTGGAGAGCATCTGGCCAGATATATCAGATCTGGTCGTTCACATTTTAAATACCTGTTATTCCTGTTCAGATAAAAATAATTTTAATCCTGGTAACTTAATCTTCTGCTCTTCTGAAGTCTTAATAAGGTTTTTACGGGAGTAGACATTAAATATAATCAGTTGTCATAGTGGTATGAACACTGTTTTTCTTTTTCAATATAAGCAACATGCTTTAGTCATAACAGCTGCAAAAATAGAGATTCCTTCGATTTATACTTAGTACTTTCTATCTTAGCTTCTAGAAACCCTGGTTAACTCCCTTCCATTACAGCACTGTTTATTTTTTCATGGCTCCTGCACAGGCATTTGAGTTTAAGGCTGGTACTTGGGTACTTTTCCACTTGGGAATAATTTTATCATATCTTGAATGCTTCTCAATGCATATCTAATTATTCTGGTTTCACTGCCTCCTTCCCTTTGGCTGCTCCTGACTTAAGACAGGAATGTGAACACAAGTTGGGGTTCCAAACGGTCATGAAGGAACCAGGGCTGTCAAACAAAAGGTGACTTCAAGTGAAAAGTACACACACCTCCTTGCCAGCTTTGGTGGACACCTGGCTATAGGAAAGGTTAGAGCTGACCGAGTTTTTTTTGAAACCATTACTCAGAATAAACTACCCTCTGTGATTTGAAGTTTCTATTCAGTGCACTCAGACCACTGAGTTGTACGCATATCAAAGAAAGAGCATTTGCTAGCTTTGTGCAGACCTGCAGGAGTTACTCCAAAGTCTTCTGATATCTTTTAACCCGTGATCTATGCATGCATCTAAGGATAACAAAAGTGCCAAGCTTTACTTCAAGGAATAATACATTTCTACTGTGACGTCCTCGAAACCCATGTTCCCAGGTCTGCTGTGAACCTCAGAGCCACTGCCATTGACAAAGTGCCTACCACACCCCAGTCCTCCCAACTGTCCACCCTACAGAACAGGGACCTGCGGTTTGTACTGGATAAATAGCACATATAGCCACCGAAAGAAATCAGTAGAGCAGAACTGGAATTCAGGTCTACTCCACAGCCCCTTTTTTCTACCTCTCCATGCTGCTTCTCACTAGCAAAACACTGAAGGAATGAGAAAAATCTAAACCTCCAGAAGTACCAGCCAAGGAAGTTCTCACTTCAAACTTCAGGATCCCCAAACTGAAGCATTTGTGATTTAAAAAAATATATTTGTTTAAAAACAAATGCCTCTTTGAAAATCAGCAATGATCAAGACCCACTAAAAACATTCAGCATTACTCAAAAACAGAATCATCTTCTGGCGGGTGGGCCCCTTGTGGTACAGGCTTCCCCCACGAGGTAGTGTTCTGGAAACCCATCTGTACCAGTGTGCCAGCTTATGTTGTCGTGAGCGCTTGCATTTGGCTTCTGCACATTTTTTTTTTGGAAGATTCTTTCAATATGTTTGCCCATTTCATGATGGGTGACTTACAAGGGCACCTGCCCACACCAAGCTGAGTGTTCAGCAGTTTTTAACCAAAAACCCACAGGAACCTGGTGTCCCATTCTCCCCATTCACCAGATCTCACCCCAAGTGACTTTTTAAATTAAAAACATCCTCAAAGATAAGCATTTTGCTGTTGTGGAAGAGGTGAAACCAAAAATGGCAGAAGTACTAAAAGGCATCAAAATCGATGAGTTCAAAAGCTCTTTTGAGCAGTGGAAAAAACATCTCGTTAGGTATATTGCATCAAATCGAGAGTACTTTGAAGGTGAGTGAAATTTAAACATGTGAGAATAAATACAATTTTTATAAGTAAATTCCTGTTTCTTGGGGGTGGTCCCCCTCGTACTTTGGCCCATTCACTCCGCCTAGAGCCACAAGGGCCTTTCAGAGCACAGTGAATTCCATTTTTGTAGATAATGTGAAATTCACATATTAACTAGATTTCTCTTGATGCTGCATAATAAGGACTTGAGGGACACAGGACTGGAGGTGGGGAACCCGGCAGAAATCAAGACAGTGGCAGTAAAACAGCAGGAAGGAGCAATTCACAAACATAGGCAAAGTTAAATAACCAAGCATTTGTGACAGATTAAAGGTGAGAGGGACAGGTAGTAGGAGTGAGAAAAATAATCTAAGCGGATTTAAATGTATGCCACTGTTTTGAAGAGCTATGAGAAAAGCCCTACCAGAATGCAAATTTAAATCCCAGATAGCCAAAAGCCCTCCCCACAAAAATAATCTTTAACTGCTAAAATTTCCTCTAAAACTGAAATTCAATTATTTTTTAACAATGCAGTTATTTCAAGTTTTACCGTGATTTAGGCTCCTGCTGAATATTAATATCTATAATTTATAAGCTGCAAATTTATCCTTTCTGCTGCACATAATTATATTTTGCCATTTCCAGAATTATGCTTCTCTTTGAAGTTCTACATTTGAAAATCATGCTCAATTAATGCATAAAAGGACAAGACAGGCAGGCCATTCTACTCAATGACAGCTTTTATATCAACAAGAGGAAAAATGCCTTTCTCCAGTTCCCGACTTCTAGAAAAAAAAAAAAGTCCCATGGCATTTACTCTCTTAATGACGATGGGAAAATCATTTTTTGCAACACACAGCTGCACTTGAGGAATAGTGTGGATTTATAGCTTTAATGATCCTAAGCACAGATGAGTTAATGATTTGAGGGCCATGGGAATAGCATTTGCCAAACTCGAAGATGAAGTAAGAAAGTGGCACAGTTTAGAAAGTCTTCCTTGGCCCTAGGAGCCCCATTTTGCACTTAACCAGATCTGATTATCTCCCGTGGTAGTTTATCAGTCAAATCCCGAAAACAAGGGGAAAATGTTTTCAAATAGCTTCAAACTTGGTATAATTTTGAGAGCATGGCTTCACCTCCCTTGTAGTCTTGAACAATCAGTTGGCTCTCGGATTCCAGAGGTGTTCAACACTTTTACATTAGCATGTAGTTCAGTATTAGAAACTGTTCAGTACATTTAAAATTGTCTCTGTACCAAGTAAATTTGCTTTCTTTCCATTAAGAACTTAAGGCTCATGCCTTTTACACAGTCACCAGTGCACTATGTTTTGCTAGAGAATGACATTATTCCTACGTCCAGTCTATTCACACTGACAATCCCTCGAACAGTGTGGAAGCACAACTCCAAGGTCAGTTGGTTCGGAATAACAAGTTTGCAATGCCATGGCCTTCACTGACATTTGTTACACAGAGTCAACATGGCTAATTTCAAATAAACTTTAAAAACATGAAGCTTGAAGATCTAGATGCAACTTATATTTCCTCCTACTTATTTCTATTCCTTTATAAGGAGCTCAGACAAGGGGCTAATCTCATGTTATGTGTTTACCAGGCAGACGAAGTGAGAAGTCAAATGACCTGGAGTTTGTGTCACAGAGTCAAAGAAAAATTTTAAATCTGGAATTCACAAAAGGAAAGCAATTAAAAGTCAAAATAGAGGATTGGCATGTAACCCAGGTGTAATAATACAAAAGCAAGGACACTTGGACTCCACCAGTGTGGGAGTTTTATTAATACACCATTACTAAATCCACTGAATCAACACTTACAACCTGGCTCATTCCAGGGGAGTCTCCTTCCACCTTCTCATGTCTAAGTGTCCCCAGAAGGCAGGGGTTGGGGACACAGTGGAAAAGGTCTTCCACATATTCAAAACTGCTGCTGATAGCTCCGTCTCCGTCATCACCCTCTGGTTGCCGCTATCTGACTATTTGATGCTACTATTAATTCATTAGGCTGCAAGTTTGACTCATTTACATAGCAGGATGTCTTCAAGTGTAAGTCACAAAAATACCAAAAAAAAAAAAATTAATAATGCAATATCCAAAAGTTTCAAAGTGGTTGAAACTTTTCTAAAATAGAGAAATAAAAGACCAACGATGATGGGCAGGAGGAGTGAACAAAAAGTGTACAAAAGAAACATAAATGGTCCTTAAATATACAAAGACAAATGCAATTAAAACTACACAAAGATACCATTTCTTACCAAATCCAAGTTTGACAACATACTTAAGCATGCAGAGAAGAATCATTTCAAGTGACCTTAAAAGACAGAAATTTGACCATCTTCAGTACAATGCATTCTAAAGGCCCAAAAAAAAAAAAAAATCCTAAACTATTTTCAGTAATCATACTGATAAACTCAATATCGAATTTGTTCATCGGCAATGATCATAGATATGTAGCAGCACAGTGCACCGTGTATGCATGTAATTACAGTAGTGTCATTGGGAAACAAGCTTTCCAAAACAAGAGATGCAGTCAGAACAAATATATTCCCAAATTTGAAATGGAATAAGTATAAGCTCATGCTTTATTTTCTCTTTAAAAGGAAATATGTATTTCCTAGCTCTATCCTCCGAGAGGGGCAGAAAACAGTGATCAGTCTACTAACAATAAACAGCTACAGCACCTAGAATTAGGTCCTCGAACACCTTTTCCCGCTAGAAGGAAACAGAGCTCCTTCAAAACTGGCTGACGCCAGGACTAGGGCGGAAACGAAGGGGCTGTCAGCGCACTGGGGTCAGAGCTGAAGGGCTCAACAGCAGACGCAGCGGTTCTTGCCGTCCAACGACTGGACAGACTCGGCAGCAGAAGGGATGTTAACTGCAGTGAATCGATATACTTCAAACATGTTAAATATCCATAAATCCATACCAGTAGAGTTTTAAAGAATAAAAAAGAGAAAATCTCATTGACCCCCTTGGGTAGATGCCAGAGAGCCAAATCATTATTCTGAACACTGGTGAAGAGAAAAGAAAAAACCAACCAAGAACGTAGCCCGACTTCCCTCCCTGATCTGTGCCTTAGGCAAGCTAGATGATACAGGAAAGTTTTGTCTTTTAGATGGATTAGAGCTCATACAGGAAGGACCAATAGAAGCAAAATGTTAGTGTTTTGCTAACATCTAATGATATTAGGGATCCAAGTTATGCTCATGGATGGTTGCTAAAAAACCTGATGGGTAGCTTTACAGTGTGAAGTCAGACCAACAACATCTGAACCTGCTCACCGCTCTCAACATCGCAAGACAGAAATAACCATGTACGTTTTGATCAAAGTGGTTTTGCGGTCTATGTTGAACATTTGCCAAAAAAAATGAAACCTGAATGAGTCACTGGTGTATCTACCAATTTACAGAAAATATTGAGGACAAAAAAAAACATGTTAAATGACACCACAGGAATGCGCTCAGAAAAGTCTGTAGTGTAGGAAACCCTACAGAACAAATGCACAAGTATCTTCAATAAATAATTGCAAAGAAAAAATGGAGAAACTTAAAGATGAAAAGAGATGTGCAGACTATATTTGTATCATGATTTAAACAATCCAAATGTAAACAGAATCCATGTGGAAATTTGATGGCATTGATAAACATGATCAAATTTTAAGTTATAATAATAGTATTGTAGTTATGTTTTTCTAGCCACTATCATATATACTTTAAATATATATAATTAGTGATATATACTAACATAATTTCTGAATGAAATGATCCAGGGTGAGTGAACAGAAGAGAGAAAGTAAATAATACAACTTTGGTCATAAATTGATAATTATTTATGATGTGTGATGATATATTGGGGAGTTATAATACTAGTCTTTCTTCGATCTGTGTATGTTTTAAATTTTCTAAGGTTAAAAAAATTAATAACGCAATATCCAAAGAAGCTATATAAATGGCCAGTTAAGCACATAAAACAATACTCAATGTCATTAGCTGTCAGGGAAATGTGTATCAAAATCACAATGAGAATCCAATTTATATGCAGTAGGATGGCTACAAAAACTCAGAAAACGTGTTGCCAAGGATGTGGAGAAATTGGAACCCTCATACATTGCAGGTGGGACTATAAATGCGTGCATTTTGGTAAGCACTCTCAAAGTTCCTCAAATAATTAAATATCAAGGGACCATAGGACCAGAAATCCTACTCCTAGGTACACGCCCGAGAGAATTAAAAACATGCATTCACACACAAACTTGTACACAAATATTGGTAACAACAATCTTCACAACAGCCAAAAACAGTGGAAATAGCTCTAATTGCATCAACTTATAAATGGATAAATAAAAAGCAGTACATACAATGAAATATTATTTGATAATAAAAAGAATGAAGTACTGCTACATGCTGCAATATGGCTGAGTGAAAGAAGCCAGTCATAAAAAAAACACGGAGTGAATTATTTCATTTATATGAAATGCCCAGAATAGGCAAATCCACATAGACAGAAAGCAGAGCAGTGGTTTGGCTGGGCTTGGGGTGTGGCGGGGAGCAGAGAAAAACACAGTGGGGAAAGGGCCACCGCTAGAAGGGATGGGTTTCTTCTTTGGAGTGATGACAATGTTCCAAAATTGACTGTGGAGACAGTAGCACAACTCTGAGACATACATTGAATTGTATACTTTAACTGAGTTAATTGTATAGTATGTGAATTCTACCATGATAAAGCGATAATAATAATAATAACAACAACAACAACAGTGGTGGCCAAAAATATGTGGTATAAACAAAAAGAAAAATTTTCTTTTCTTAACTAAGAAGAAGTTCAAAGGTAGGGTGTGTTTCTAGGCTTGGTTAATTGAGTGATTCCCGAGTAACCTTAAGGACTGTAATTCTGCTCTTTCATTCTGTTCTGACATGCTAAAGGGGCACTCTGTCCTTAAGCTAGGTCCCCCCCACCCAACGATCAAAGTATTTCTGCAGCTGTCCCACACCACCAGACACAACAACATCTGGAGGAACAAGAGAATGATTCTTTCCTGGATCTCTTTTCGAGAACATTTCCCAGAATTCTGCAGTACACCTCCCCGCACCGCTCAGGGTCCAGAATCGCATCCCGTGCCGTGTCTCGAGCAACCACAGGCCAGGCAACGGGACCCAGGGAACAACCAGTTCTTCAGCCTGCAAGCTAAGGGCATTATAGTGCTCTGCTCCTTGGGGCCTCATGAAGTCTCCTCAAGGGTAGTGAGAACAGATAATTTAAAGTAATTTCTAGATCCCCATATCCATTGGCTTTCTTTCCTAAGAATAGGCCAAGCCCTTTTCTACCTTCCTCTCCACACTGTGAAAGAAAGGCGTAACTCTCACTTATCCTGCATTTTTAAACAGCGCAAAGCTTGGGTATGTTGACGTATCAGGGTCACCAAACTCAGGGGCATTCTGAAATACCAACCATGGATGTTAGGAAAGTCACTTACTCCAGTAACTCACAACAAAACCTTCTGCGAATCAGGCGGTTATCAACCCTTTGCTTTTAACAAAACTGAAGAGGGACTTAATCAAGTTGTCAGCTGATCATTAAAAATGATTTTTAATGATAGATTGCAATTGATTTTTTGGCCTATAACTCTGAAGAGATCTAAAGGCACTATATGTAACAAATCCTTTCCTTTTCTATCTACTTATTATGTGAACATGATTTCACAGAGTTCACACCCAGACAAATGAAATACAGGAACAGAATGGATGCTGAACCCTGTATCATCTAGCAATAAATAATATCCACGCTGCATAAACTGGAAGGAAAAAAGTCCCATCCATCTAATTAAGAGATGCATTTTCAATGAAACTGTACTTTCTAATGTTTACCAAGTATTTATCAAAATGTGTAATGTATTTATGTTGTTTTGTTCAAATGTGATAACTCAATCCAAAAGAAACTACTTACACATAAAAGCCTTATATTCACAAAAAAAATTACAAATGTTTTAAAGCAAAATTTACACATACATTTTGTTGCAGACAAGCATAATAGGGTGATCAATAAAAGACTTTCAAGCATAAAAATAAATTACAAGAGGATAAATTCCATGGGAAAATTGAATCAGAAATGAAAGATTAAAGAGAAAAATACAATGTACATTTCCTATAAAGATGAGTTTGTATATTTTTTATGGATGACAGTGGGAATCAAATTGCTACAGTATTCAGATTCTGTTTGGATACATTAACATTTTAGGATAGAGCTATAAGTTCTAAAATGTCAATGTTTTCCATATGCAAACAATTACATACAATGCAACTCATGAATCTTGTGATAAAAATCTTAGCTATAAAACTGTAAATGTATAAGGAGGTACATGGTTTTCAAAACTATTTTGAGGAGAGTGGAGTAAAAATTAAGACAGAGCAGCAGCGGAAGAGCACTAACTTAGGCCCAAGGAAATACATCACCGAGCCTGCGGAGGAGGCCTGCCTCTTCCAAAGGGTACTGCCGTGGGAAAGAGGAATGCCTGAAAATAATCAGGGTCATTTGAGGGAAGGAGGGGAGGAGAGAGGGGAAAGAGGAATGAAGCCTTCTTAGGTAACTAGAGTTTCTGTTCATCCACCATTGACCTCCAGTGCCCTTAGCTGCCGAGGTGTGGAGCTCCCTGTCCTCTCTGTCCCGAGTCCGGGCACCCATCTCTCTCTAGGGGACAAGAGCAGGTGAGCATGGACCCAAACCAAGTGGGGCTGGGAAAGCTAGTGATCGGGTTCTTAACAATTTGTCTCCCAGGTAGCTAAGAGGGTCTGAATCTCAAGTAACAAAATTCTTTCCATTTTACCCCACCACCCTCCAGCCATCTTCTTTCCCGGCGCAAAACTGCCTCGAGAGGCTGGGTGGGATGAGTTGATGTGCTGCCCGAACCCGTCCCCAGAACCGCGGCTCTCTTTGTCATCGCTTTCGCTACAGAGCCTATACCCACGCAGCCCAGTACGGTAGCTGCTAGCCACCTGTGGCTACTGAAACATAATTAAAAGTAAGGTTTATAATCCACTTCCTCTACTTTTACACTGGCCGCATGTCAAACGCTCAGTTATAGAACATTTTCATTGTTGCGGAAAGTTCTCTTGGAAGGTTCCACCATGCCAAACACCACGCTCATTTGTGGGGACTCTCCTCTCTAGAAACCAGTTGTCCCCCTTTATAGCCTAGCTTACTTATCCTTGGCCCCACACTGTCTCATCCTCAGAGTCTTCTTTTTGAATTATGTAATAAATGTTCATTTTTCATTCAAATCACCACCCAACTGACAGTTAATGGTAGGCCACTCAGGATGATTCAGGCATCCCAACACCTTCCGTTTTCACCTCTGCCATCTCCCGCAATTTTGTGCAAGAGCCTTCTTCCTCCCCCACGCCCAGTGTCGATGTGGTCTCATCTGTAAACCTTGGTGATAAGCCTTCTGCTCAGCAACTTCGGTTGGTTATTCAAGTCAACTGTCCTGTCCTTTAGCTGTAATTCCAGGTTGGTTCCAGGACGAGGTGAGTGGAGCTTCTACCTGCCCCACCACCATCGTGGGTCCCTCCCTTGGATTCTTTAATAAAGACGTGAATTCCAACTGTTTTCAGGGTGGAAGCTCTTTCCCATGAGGACCCGGGCTCCCATACAAAGCAAGGACTACAGATAAACACCAGTTTAATGTCCCCACACTTTCAGTGTCACTTAGGGAGGCTTCATTTTTCCCAGCACAGGGAAGGAGGACAGATTTCAGGGAGGCATAACCCAGCTCCACCCACCCACCTTCCCCAGTGTGAGATGTGATCTCCCAAGCACCCAGGGCAGATTTAAAAGATAATGTTAACTACGAAGAATTTTAAAAAAAGCATAGCCTTGCCACAGAAATGGAAGATTAGAAGTGAACTGAAAACAAATATTCCATAACTACAAAAGAATTGCAGGCAGGAAAGTGTTTGTGAGCCCAAAATGAAGGCATCCCATATGCATCTCATGGAATGCATACATGTATGTGCTTGTAAAATGAATCTGTGGAGTTTAAACTATGTATTCATGGCAAGAGCAGAACTGTGCATAGAAAACATGATTTCACACAGCATTTCCCAAAGCAAATACATCACCAGCTGTTCACACATACAAACTCTGGACAATGAAATGTATCTTATTAAGATAATACCTACTCCTCTGAGAAAAGATTTGATTTTTTATTAACATCCCAACAATGCTGGAAAAAAAAGATTTTAAATATATACAGTAACAAGGAAACAAGACTCAAAATCTTTGCCCAACACACTTACATATGCATTCCACTCTTTCTCCTAAACGCATGAGCGCACCAGCCTCTTCTCTAAGCAACATTGCTGAACACTGCAATTATGCCTCCTCCTCTTCCCCACTGTAGTTGGACCGCTCTCGGCAGCCGCAGGGGGATAAATCAATCAGCCCTCTGGGCATACATATTCTGACTCTTCACAGACCTTTGTTGTTAGTTCCCGTTTCTTAGCTGTGTTCCAAATAGATGAGTTTGCCAAACAGCCGAGGTGCCGTACGGAAGGAGAGATGTCTCTCCATTTGTGTGGTATAAGTTGTATGTAATATCACACGTATTGATGTTTGGGCCCACTCAGGGATCCAAAAGACAGCAGTTAATGATAGAATGGTTTTCATGGCTACACACACACAAACATGCACAAACATCATCAAATACAACAAGGAGATGATTGTAAATATTGAAAATAAAATCCCTTAGTTCTGGCCCTAGTTTGTTTCCGTGTTTCATTACATCATCAGTTTAGGGTAAAAACTGAGATGTTAGTAGAGAGATGTATAAGAGAAAAGCTAGGGCATATACAGAAAAGATGGGAAGGAGAAAGAGAGAAGGAAGAGGACAGGAAGAGGGAGGCGGAGGGGGAGGAGGTGGAGAAATAATACAGAATTCAGAAAACATACCAAAAATCAGAGATATGGGACAATGCCCACACTACACTCAAGCAACTTCTGACATCCGTACACAAAATCTTTACAATGAGATAAAACAAAAATAAGATACAAAAAAATGTGTTAAGCCATGTTTTCTAGGAACCGGTCTAGCTATTAAAAACCATGCTATCATAGTGGCCCCCACAGTTCTTTGCAAAAAGACACTTTTAACTCACATCTGTTTCTTTGTTCTTTCTCTCTGGGATACCCCCAAAGTTTTTGTGCAATTCCCTTACATAAACACCCAAAACTATTTTTGACTTACAACAGAAAATCGCATGGGGCCTTCGACCTGGGACATTGTCAAGACTCTTCTTTCTTGCCCAGTCCTACCTATGCTCTTGTCCTAAACTGCCCAAGCTCATCCAGTTTCTCCTTGCTTTGTATCAGTGGCATCTATAACCCTTGAGCCACAAGGAATCTCTTCAACTATAAAAGCCCGTGTTGAGAAATATTAGTGTCAGCGTGAAATGCAACTTACCTCACATATAAACACTGAGTCACTAACCTACTCTCTTCAGTTAAAGACAAACAGGCTGAGTCTTGATTTCCTTTCCCTAAAAACAGTTTTTGAGGGTCTCAGTGAATAGAAGCAAGTAAGTTAAATATACCAAAGAAAGTGTCCTTACACTAAAATAGGAAAGCTTAAATTATAGCCAGGACAAGGCCTTAAATTAAGGACCAGTAAATGATCAAACTTCTTAACTTCCAATATCACAAAACTCCTATCTTTCTTCCACACTTAGGAGTCAAAAGGGAGAAAAAAGAACACTGTAACTCCAAAAGGCTGGAAATGATAACTCTTTGAGATAATAGTCGAAAGTCCCCAAACACGTGAAGGACCGAGGTTTAACTCACTCTGCTCTCATTCTTCACGGAACTTGTCCATCCAATCACCGACTCACTGCAGAGGACCGGGGAAATGTTTGGTCCCGCACTCTGAGCTCCACCTTTCCAGTCAATACATTTCCAGTTTCCATTGCAGACTGTTTTCTCTTTCAACAAGTCATTTATCAAAGGGAAATCAATGAAACAAAGAACTAAGTACCCAAGAAATGTTCTGAGCAAGTATTTCAAGAAAACAACAAAACAATCCATTTCGAAATGCACTAATACCCAGCCTATCACCTATTTACTTGACCAACACCCCCTCTAAATTACAAAAAAAAGACACCAACATGGCCCAAATTTATCAAATGCGTCCATGTTTTTGCTGAGCATTCTTTTCAAACAAGGAAAGGCTTATTACAGCGTGAAAGGGACCCAACTAACTTTTTTTCTCAACTTCAGATAAAAGTGAGGAAATATGGATGCTAGTCTCGTGCTGCCCACAGTGGGGCAGCACGCAAGAGACAGGGGACCCGGTTCCAATGACGCTCTCCCCAGCCTCGTTGATTAGGCCAACCAAGCAGATGGCAGCTCGCATTTAAGACTTACTGAACGAGCCACTCTGCCTCCAAAAGTCTATTTATCCTTGTAGAGAACATTTGTTCCTGTCCCTTTGTCCAGCATGGTTTCATTGATAGAACTGCCACCCTCTACTTGGTAGTCTGGTAAATAAATCATAAGGTTCCTTATTCCCCAGTGAAGGTATGATTATACCTGGGGGTGTGATGCTTGGCTCAACCCAGACAGATCAGAAATTTTCCTACAACTTTAACTGGAGCTATCACCCCCCAAAAAGGCTCTCGGTGAATATGAGCTCTTTGAACCACGTCAATCAACATGGCTACCACAAAGAGGCTGCCTGAGAACGATTCCAACCCAGAGTAAAGCGCAGCTAAGAGAGATGTCGTGTGAGCACATGGATGCAGCTGCATCCAAAGCTAAACCTTTGGACTTTCAGGTTAAGGGAGCAATAAATTACAGCCTTTGCTTCTGACACTTTGGGTTGAGTTTCTGTCACTCACACGAAGAGTCCTAAGTAATGTAAGTTTCCTACATCTTCTGCTGCTGTGCTTCCGTCTTTGAAAAAGAAACTTGGCCAAGTTGTCCCCGCCATTTACGGTTGGATCCCACTCTGTCCATCCTGTCTCTTCTCGATTTTCTCCACCCATTGCCTTTTCATTCTTGTAACTTCTGTCCTCTCTCTCCTCCGGTTCCATATTCTCTACTTACAGGCTTTCTCCCTCCTTTTGACATAAAATGAGTTTTTCCCCCGACCAGACTCCAACCACAGAAAAGCACATTTTTTAAAAAATAGTTTTAATCACAGGGTTTGAAGTGAGTGCTCTGCCTTTCACTTAACACCACCTCAGCTGTGTCTATACAGCTAGATGTTCTTCACAACTATTATTTTAATGGCTATATAATGTCCCGTGTCAACATAACCCGAGAGGATTTTTTTAACCACTCCTCTGATATAGACACTAAGATAAATTCTTGGTCTATATTATAAATAACGCTGGAAAGAGCACTTCTTCAGGTATAGTTTTTCTTTCTTCTAAATTAATTCCTATGTGCAAATTCCCAGAAGTTTCATCAAAACCGAATTTGATCATTTAAATTTTCTTCTAACAGGTGCAAGGTGATATCCCATGACTGGATTTGTTTTTACTTGGCTATTAACAATGGTTCTTCTTAATATAGTTTGCTATTTGTATTTTCTCTGATGTGAACTCTCTATTCCTATTTTTAGCCTGCTTAATTCCAAAAGTTTGGTGCTATTCTTAAACATTTGTATGAATTCTTTATGAATACTAAGTGATTTTTTATAACACTAATTCTTTGAAATTGTATCATTTAAGTTTTTTAGTTTTACATTGTTATAAAATTTTAGAATTTTATCAGCTTCATTAATGCTGTCTTCTACTCCATAACCTGTAAAAATGAATCATTCAAAAATCAAGTGTTGGTTTTATCCTTACATCAGAATTTTCTGCTAATACCAGCTAATAGCAGGGAAAATTGGTTGACTTCCCTGAAGAGCAATTTGGTAATATACATTAAGTATGTACACAAATATGCTTTTAAAAATTATATATAATGTGACTCAAAAACTGTATTTTTAAGGAACTTCCCCTCAATAAGTAACTTCCGCTCAGGAAATAACTGAAAAGTACACAAGAGTGTCAGCCACAGTGTTGTTTACAATACCAAAATCCTGAAATCTGAATACCAACCAACAGAGTGGGCTAAAGTAACCTACAGTTTATCCATGATCAGTTTATGATATAGGCCCTGGCTGGTGTGGGTCAGGGGATATAGTGCCTGCCTGTGAACCAAAGGTCACCAGTTTGATTCCCAGTCAGGGCACATGCCTGGGTTGTGGACCAGGTCCCCAATAGGGGGCGTACTAGAGGCAACCACACATTGCTGTTTCCCTCTCTCTCTTTCTCTCTCCCCTCTAAATAAATAAATAAAATTCAAAAAAAATTTATGATAGAGATCAATATGTACAGACACAGAAAGATATTCATTATGAAATATTAAATTAAAAATACAAATGACCAAGCAATATGCACATTGTGGTGCCTGTTTGTGTATCACACACACATTTATACCAAAAGTTCTGCCGTAAATTCATCTAATATTTGGAGGTAATTATGTTTATATGGAATTACTGGGATTAATGGAGATTTTTCCCTTCTTTTTATATTTTATGTTTGGTTTCTTTTCTTTTAGGACAAACTTGTATTATTTTTAATATAATAAATAAGACAATATGGCCTTTTTCATTTCAAAAAAACAAAAATGAAAGTTATCATTCTCAAAAATTGGGATGATAGTTTGAGTTTATGGTTTAGTTTTAAATCACTATTGTTAAGAAATAGAAATAATAAAACACACTATTGTTTACCCTTTAAATTTTTTTCTTAATCCAATTCAATCATAGTATATAAAAACTGAAATCTTAGTTTGAAAGACACAATCTCCCTTACTAAGCAACATTGACCTTAATAAACGTGCATAAAAGCACCTCAGAGGAATACACATATCTTGATGCTCACAGTATTTACTTTATTATGCTTTATATTTATCTGCTATTAAGGTTTTTTCCTCCAAGTCAGCAGTGAAACAGTAAGAAATATAAAAAGAGTTTTTTCTTCAACAGCTTAATTTACTCTACTATGGTGGTAACCAAAGCAGCTGTTTATCTGAGTTTCTATCATTTTCATGTGCCCTTGAGTTATTTTATTCCCATAAAGTCTTACTCTCCTGTCCAAAATCCTCAAGCTATTAAGAACCTTTTCTAGCAGTTCATGTTTTTCAGGAAGTCCAAATGTTCTTTAATGGAAACTACCACACTTGACCTTTCTTTTAAAAAACACGTTAAAAATTTTCTGATAAAATTTATTATATTCTAAATAGTTTGTCTTTTTACTTCTACTTTCCCATTTATACAAAAAATAATAAATTTAAGTATAAATTACATTTAAAATTGTTCAGTGTTTAATGGTTATCAATTTGCAATAATATTAAATGATTTTCATGAAAGTAAAAAAAATCAACTTAGTACACATTTTTTACTAGTCATGGGAATGTAAAGTATAGCACAGGGAATATAGTCAATAATATTGTAGTAACTCATATGGTGCCAGATGAGTATTAGGATTGTCCAGGTGATCACTTCATAAGTTATATAAATGTCCTGAAACCATATTATATACCTGAAACTAATATGATATTGTACATTAACTGTACTTGAAAAATAAATTTTTAAAAATCATTTTAGAAATCATGCAGGAATTGATAACTCTGACAAAACTCTACAAGGAAACAAAAAGATAATAAGTACTATTTTCTAGCTTGGGAGAAAAATTATACTCTTCAAAATCTGGGGTAGTGTATGTCAAATAACTAGTTTTCTAAGAAAAACAATATTTTTAACACAATCAAATGTGCTTTATCCTAATATTATCTGGAACATAATTTAATTTTTGCAAATTGTGAAGGAGAAATAAGAAATGCCGCTACATTAAAGAGGGAGGAAAAGGGATTATACCAGCACCTCGGTGTTCATCACTATGAACATCAATATTAAAGGAGTGAAATAATGCCTATTAACAGAGGGTTTCAGTTGACATCATGCCAGAAGAACCCACTTCTGCTGAACTAATAATGAACATAACAGTACTGACTCACTGTCGGGTATGTGCAAACTGATCTTTTTATTCAGCAGTGATGATCACTTACACGGAGACACCCACGCCCTCTCCAGAGCTTCACGGAGCCACGACATCTGGACCCTGGCGAAAACGACCAGAGGGAAGAACACGGCAGAGGAGGGGGCCGTGACACCTCACTTCCAACAACATGCTCATCAGTTTGCAGTGACAGTTAGATTTCAAGGGCAAATGATTTCCATTTCAAAGGGTCCCCACTGCCTACAGAATGGAATTCGAATGCCTTATTCTAGGCCCTATGTGATCTGGACTTTAAAAATCCCTTCTCAGTGTTTCACTGCACCACCTCTCACACTTCAGTCAGACTGGATTACCTTTGCCACTTACACTTCTAGTTATACAGATCCTCTACCGTAAGAGTCTTTCCTCATCTCTCCCAATTCTAAACTAACTCATATTTCAAAGCCAATATCACAAGTTGTTTCCTTCACGAATAACAGTATTCTAACAGTGAGCATGTACTTACTACTTAATACATCCCAGGTACTTTCAGGTATTTTCTATCTCTATGTAGTATCTATGTATTATCTTCATAACATTTCTGTAATATAGGCAACACTATTATCTCCATTTTAAAGATGAGGTAAGTGACTTGCCCAAGGTCAAACAACAGTGAAGAACTCAGACTCAAGTTCAGGAAGTCTGAATCTAGAGCTTGCTCCCCTAACCATGCTGCTATTACTCTAATACAGACACTTATCCCAAAGTGCTTTGAACTGAGTTCATTACCTGACTGTAGGGCATTGGTTAGAACGTTTTTGGATACAATAACATAAAATCCTATTCATACTGGTTTAAGCAATGAGGGAATTTTTTTAGCTTTTACACCAATTCCCCAGAAAGGTCAGTTGCTATGCTGGTTAAATAAGCAGAACAATAACCAAACTCTTTCTATCTTTCTCCTCCATCAACCTCTCTGTGTTGGCTAGGTATTCTGATGGTTGCAAAATGGTTGCAACAGCTCCAGGAATCACATATTCACATGTCAATGGGGGAAGTTCTTTCTCTTGAAGTTTCCTTCTGGAGAAGGGAGATCAACGCATCGACCAAACTTTTCTTATCCCTGGGAAGGTGGCTTCATTTATGTAATTGGTAAATTTTAAAGAGTAACCTGGGAATTCCTAACTCAGTTTTGTCTTCCTTTCTCTTCTAGAGAGCAAACCTATCAACCGAGAGCATATGTTTTCCTCTGCTTCTCCAAACAGTAACCAACTCCTCCCTGAGCAGCCCTTCCTCTGTGGCCGGGGAAGCATCCTCTGTGAAGCTCTGCCTGTGACAGGGTAAGTCTGCCCAAGTCTGCCCATCTGGTGGTTCAACATCAGTAAGCCCATTTGACTAAGAAAATTAAAGCTGTATCCTCCCCCTTAGCTTCACTGATTAAAAAATAAAAAATGACATTTTTACTTCTATATTTATTCTTTGTTTTATTTCTCAACTTGTTCAGAATTGGGAGGAGAGAGGCGTGTTATTTTGGGGGGTCCTTTCAAACACCCAAATCCTTAGCAGACATCCACACATATCTCACTGGCCATATAGATCATATACTCACTCTTGAACCAATCCTGGCAAGGGAATATAAACTTCCTAATTAGCTTACAATTAGGATGTACAAGTGTTATGTGGGAAAGTGGTGAAGACTGGAAAAAAATTAGGACTTTGCCAGAAGAGAAAATTAGAAAAGAAGCTACTGGGGACATGACCTGGGGATATTACTGCTATCTTCTAGCACATGCAAGCTGATCAATAAACACCTGGAATCCAGCAGGATCGCTCCTACTATTATGTACCTATGGCAAATATGAGAGAGAGAGGTTTCTTCTTTGCTGCTAATTCAAGTTAGATTTCCTTCTGTTCCTGTTCTCTCATCTCTTTGACCAAGTTCCTCCTGGGTAATAGGGAAGCTTAGTGGAGTAAGAGCACCAAAGGACAAGTATTCATTTCTGTTAATAATTCTCCAAAACCATTTCAAGAATGTAAGGTACAAGAATTACGAAATCTGCTCTCCAAGGTAGACACCCGCCTTTCCCCATCACTCCCTCTACCCACCTACCCATTCAATTTCCCTTTAGAGGAAAGGAATGACATAAATTTAATAAATAACCAATTTTGAAAGCTGTCAGGACAGAACTCACAGGTCATGGCCCCAACTCAAGGGCCTCCTGAGTACTAACAATAAACTGTTTCTTGCCATGACAGCCTTTCCTTTTCCTCCCTCCTTTCGTCTAGCTTAGAAACTCTGAGAGACTAAGAAATCACCGATAAAAGGAACTTAGCTGGGCTACCAGAAGCCATGCCCTTACTTTACATGAACCTGCTAAGATTTTTTCAAAAAAATATTTTGTACCAATTTTACATTTAAGTGTCCCTTCCCATCACAGAAGCAAAATGTCACCCATATGAAATTTTCAAGACAACTTCTTTTTAGATATTTGTCATTCAAATTCCAATAAAACATAAGTTTTACTCATAATTGTCATTTGATATGTACATATTATCTTTTCCCTTAGAAAGCACAGGGCTATAAAAAGTAAGTAAACTATGATAAGATTATACCATAAATTGCCATAAATGAGTGATAGTTCTTTTCTAGGAGATATAGACACATACATATATAAATGTACTATATATAAAATAAACATATGTAGTTATAAGCAGACAACTGGTTTTAAAAAATGAGGTACTAGGCTGTAAGGCAATTTGGAGCAAAAATGACAAAGCTTAAAAAAAAATGTGTGGAGAATGTATAGTCTGTCCAGGAAATTAAGAAATATGATCACACATACCATAGTTTGAACAAATTAATATGGCTGCCAAACTCAGTTGCATCTTCCAAACTCAAAACAAAGCATAAGATATGTGTTTGTTAACTTAAACATCTGTTCCTACCACAAGAATATGAATAAGAATGAAAGTGCATATGGATTATTCATCAATAAAATCACAAAGTCTCTTACATTATTCCTCTCACACAAGGATTCTAAGACATAAATTCCAAAAAGGAAGCTAGCACATCTGATTATGATGAACAATTTTTAAAAACCCATCAAGGAAAAAAGAATCAGCTGAATCTCGTAGAGCCCAGTTTTCACCACCTGGCACCCATGGGTGCAAAACTGCTGCCTTTGAAGAAAGGCAGGGGAGAAACCCCTCCTGTGTACTCTGGAGACGTCCTCACCTTCTCTAAGGGCTCCCTGAGGCAGAAACACACAGCTCTGCCCTTCAATCCACACAAGTAAGAACCCCAATTAAAAGGCCCCTTGAAAGACATCCAGACTAAGCCACCGCTGTCCCATTTCTTATACTGACTGGCCAGTCTCCACTTTAATACCTCTAGTTAAACGAAGCTCATAACCTCCCAAAATTTATTCCAGCGCTATTTGGTTTCCCAAGGAAAAAAGTGTTTACCTCAGAATAAGCACATTTTAATAAAGAGTAGCTTCCCCACTAAAAAGCATATTACTCAATATTTAAAAATAAATGAAGGAGCAGAGGCATTAAAAAATGATGAATTCTTGTTAAGCTATAACGAAAAACAGCAATATCCTACTATACCCAATAGTACTCTTAAGGGAAATTAAGGAATTGCTGATTTTATTGCTTCCCTCTGAGTATCACCGGATGCCAAGTAGTCCCCCACTGCTGGGAAGTTTAGGGTGTTTAATAGTAGCCACTGACCAAGGTTCGCTAAGTGTTTTAGGGGATTTTGAGCACTTAAGAGAGAAAGCTACCAAATTTTCTTCACGTCTCTTCTTCATAAAATCTCTTGAGTATGTTGGTGAATATGCAAGTCTGAGACATTTTCAGTTCTATGGGCTATACCTTTTGTTTTAGTTTCAAAAAAAAGAAAGTAATAGCATAGCACACCGATATTTTTAAAAAGGCATTAAGACTGAAGAGCTTTTATTGTCTTCCTTAATCTTCCTTAAACCTAATAAATAAGGTTTACAGATTAGACCAGAGGTTCTCAACTTTTTCTGCTACAACATAAACAGTGGATAATACTCCCATAAATATATTAGACTTTGACAAAACACCAAAAATATTTTGTAACAATTTTAATGGATGCAAGTCAAAACCACAATGAGATATTACCTCATATCTATTATACTGTCTATTATTAAAGACAAAAGATAATGGATGTTGGTGAGGATGTGTAGAACAGGGAACCTTTGGACACTTTTGGTGAGCATGGAAATCAGTACAACCACACTGGAAAACAGTATGGCAGTGCCTCAAAAAAATAGAAAGGAGAATGGCCACATGATCCAGCAAGCCCACTTCTGCGTGTGTACTCAAAGACATGAAATCAAGGCCTTGAAGAGCAACCTGTGGTCTCGTGTTAACTTCTACATGATTCACAATGGCCAACATACAGAAACAACCTACCTGTTCATTAACGGATGAATGGATAAAGAAAATGTGATCTATCTAATATCTATGCCTATATGTAGACATATAGATATACATGATGTCACTTGTATGTGGAATCTAGAATAGTTATACTCGCGGAGCAGAGAGCAGAATGGTGGTTTTTGGGGGCTGGGGGAGGGTAAGAGGAAATGTTAGTCAAGATGAACAAGGTCTGAGATCTAATGCACAGCAATGGCACCATAGTTAATAATACTGCATTGTGTATTGGAACTCTGCTAAGGAGGAGATCTTCAGTGTTCTCACCACCAAAAAAAAAGGAAGGAAGGAAATAGTAATGAAGTGAAGTGATGGCTATGATGATTAGCTTGATTGTGATGATTATTTCAAAATGTGTAAGTATATCAAAACATCAACCTGTACATCTCAAATATATAGTTTTTGTCAATTATACCTCAATAAAGCAGGAAAAAAGTAAAAGGAATATGTCAGATTGATTACGGGTGGGGGCTCAGGTACAACGCCACCCTTTTCTTGTATTCGAGGGAACACATCGAGCAATATGGGGAGAGTACTGTTGTAACAGAGATGACTGTTCAAATTGTTTAAACTAATAATCGAATGGCAAACTCAAGTACTCTAACAAATGTCTTGTGACCTTCCTCACAACTGCTAACAACACTACAGTAAGCCTTCGCCAGGGGTGAGAACCATCCATGAGACTATAATTCAAGTTTAAGTACTCAACTATATTAACAATTTTAAAGCTCTAAAGCTGCATGGTCCAATACAGTAGCCATGTGCCACATGTGGCTATTTAAATTTAAATTTTCATTAATTAATTTTAAGCAAAGGTTAAAATCCAGTTTCTCAGTGTCACCAGCCATACATCAAGTACTCAATTACCACACATGGGCCGTGGCTACCACACCGGAAAATCTCAATGGAGCATTTCCATCAGCAGAGAAGGTTCTATTGGATAGCACTGCTCTGAGGGATCTTGGAGACGATCTCACCTAACTCTCATTTCACAAATTTAGAAACTGAGACCGCACATCCTTCAAGCAATTAACTCCATGCTACACAGTTCATGACTACATGAGCCAGGACCCAACCCAGACACCCTGCCTTTATTACGGGGTCATTCCCGCTCTGCCACCATGGTGCCGCCCAGATGAGATGTGTGCCGCTTCCTTGCCAAGCCCAGTTCCGAATTCTCTCAGAAGCCTGCTCTCAGTTCATCTTCACATCAGCTGTATAAGGAATACAGTCCTCTGCATTCAATGTCACAGCTGAGGACACACAGCAAGTACGTAGCATTACCAAGATTCAAATTCCAAAGGGTGGATCTTTCTACTGTTTTACCATGTATAGTAAACCCTCCACATTTCAATTATCCTTGACAATCGCTTTCTTTCTTTCAAGTGTGCTATTCCAAGTAGGAAAATCCCAACATTTAACACTTCTGGTCTGGGGATGAAGCATAGTTTGGTCCAAATTTCCTAATCATGACTACCTTATAGCAACAGTAAGAGCAGCTATCCCTTATGGAGTGCTGTAGGCCACTTAGCACCGGGCAAAGGGCTTTGTGTCGATCTTTAACCCTCACAACAACTTGGTGAAGTGAAGAGTGCGCCTCCATTTTAAAGATGTAAAAACTGAGGTGAAGAGTCCATCCACCCCCAGGAAGAACCTAGTAAAAAATCGTTTGCCTGGGGTGATGCCAAAAAAAAAGTGAGTATCTTTTACTCATGGAACTGGAAAAGTACAGAAGGTACGTGAAAACTTTGAAATACATTTCCCTCCTCACATTCAATGCCCCAGTCACAGTTAAACATATTAAGTAGGTAGTTTCCCTCTGATGGATTTCTGGCTTAACACATACTCTCTCTTCCCCAGGGGCTAACTTTAGAGAAAGTCTTGAAAGCCTGGGGATGCAGGGGAATTATAGGGAAGAAACACACCCCAAAGTAAAGTAGTCAGTGCTCCTCAAGATATAGGACCTTCCTGAGTACTTTCTGACCCTTCAGGTAATTTCTGACCTGAGTGAGGAAGGGAGAGAAGGGCAGTGAAGACAGTGTTAAGGGAGAAGAGAGACAGCTGAGGTCAGTACATGAGTGAGAGTCGGCTGCATGTGGCTTAGAACCAAACCACACAGAATGTCACTGCTAGTCCACTGAGCTGTCAAAAGTTGGGTAACACAATATATTGTTGGGGATGTGTGAATGTGTGTGTGTGACCATATATTTTTAAGATGGAATGACCCCCTAAATGTTTCCTGCATGGTGTGTGAATTCAGTGCATGTCCGTGCAGGCGAGCCTCCATGAAATGGAAAGGGGTTAACCAGGGACAGCTGGCCTTTGCAGGTCGGGACAGAGCCTGGCAGAGACAACTGCATGGCAGGTGCAGCAGGGAGGGGAGGGGCACAGAGGGCTGAAGATGAAATAAGCTAGTTGTGTCCACAGACAACAAGCATGCTGGCTTGGCTGTGAGCAACAGTATGCCCGGTGAAATGGCAGGACAGTCAGAACTGAGTTTGAACCTTCTCTTTCTCCAGCGCTGACTGGCTGTGTAATTTGGGGCCAGTGATGGAGACTCCCTGAGTTGCAATTTCCTCATCTGTAAAGACAAAACCTATTTCCTGAGACTGTGGAGAGTATGAAATGCATAACAGATGCTTAATAACTATTCCTTTCTCTTCTTCTTCTTCTTGATTAGTAAAGAAAATGTGTTACAGTGGAAAAACACATGCTAGGCACTGCATCTGGGTGTCTTCCCCACATTGTACAAAAACCCTCCAGGAAAGTCTTCATTTATCCCTATTTCAGATAGGAGGTAAAAGAGATCTGGGAAGGTTATATGACTTCCTCAAGATCACAGAGCTGGTGTTTAGCAGAGGAGGAGGAATCAAAGCAAGAGCCATGAATGTCCAACTATGTTTGGCAGCCTCCTAAGCAATTGAAAAGGCATCAGCGGAAGGAAGGCTCACAAGGCGGGTTGAGAGTTAGCGACTAGATCAGTGCACTCATTTGCTTGATATGTCTTACGGAATTCTTCTGGGCAAAGCTGATGCTCTGCCATTTTCTTCCAGATCCATTCTCTACTTCTAGTTACCTGAAAAATGAATGAAACTCAAGAACTTCACATTCTTGCCGTATTTTCCTCACCTATAAAATGGAGAGATTGGACTACATGCCCTGTGAAGCCATTCCTAGCTCTACAATGCACGTGGGTAGAACTTATAGGGACAGGGGTACCACGCCACCATCCTTGGGACCCAACTGTGAAGCCTCTTACAGTAGAAATCCTCTAACCAAGGAGTTGTTTAATTGGAGAACCCTAGAATAGTATATTATTGTTCTTAAATTATTTACTTTAATTCAAAATGCCTGGATGTACATTCATTCAATTTTATTGATAGGTGCCTTTCTTCAAGACCAGGTCATGTGGAGAGAGCGCAGCAAGGAATTATGCAGACAATTTAACTATCTCCAGAATGCATCACCCTCATGTCCAGTGTGAAGTTCCTTACAGTGGAAGAAAACTTAAAGCCGTTACAAATAAATCCAAATGCAGACTCTCTCTGGATTTCTGTGTTTTTTCCCAATCATTCATAGCTGTTTCTCTCACGCTTAATTTGACAGCAAATTTTTAGTGACTCACCTCTATGGGGTCTTTTTAAAGTATTCAACATAGTTTCCCTAGAAACCAGAATGTTATTTCTTTCCACATTCACATTTCAGCAGTTTAATTAAACTGTAAGTCAGATTTTGTCATTCTGCTCTAGCTCCTCCGATGGCTCGCCCACCTTGCTGAGAGGACAAGGCCCCAAGCTCTGTCCCCTGCCCACCTCTCCGACTTCATCTCCTGCCATCCTCCCCCCAGCCACGTGCACCAGTCACTCTGACATCCACACACTTCTTCAGAATTCACACGTGCTGTTCCCCTTTTCTGGAATTCTCTTCCCCTGGATATCTAGGGAGCTAGCTCTTATAATCAGGTCTTTGTTCAAACATCACCTTCTCGGTGAGGCCTTCTCTATCCCCTACTCCAGCTAGCCATCCTCACCCCGTTCAGCCTTTTCTACTCTATATGGTTTCTCTCTATGGCACTTATCTGCCATACTATGTACATTACTCGTTAGAATTCAAGCTTCATGAGGGCAAGGATTTTGTTTGTTTGCTCACCAATGCATTCGTTCCCAATTAGCCTAAAATAGCAGGTCTGGTTGTCACTCAATCAATGTTTGGTACGCAATCTTCATGAGTTGTGATAAGCGTATTGCTTTTCTGATTGAATTGCATAACTACAATAATAAGTACATCAGAGGTCCAGGAACAAATGTAGCACAGTCCTGGTAAACCAAGAAACCAGCTGGTGGGGTCAGGACCTGCTGGTGCACTAGAGCACAGCCTACTAGTTCCGGGCAGCCAGGAGACTGGGGCTCAGCCAGGGCACAGAGGAAACAGAGGAAAGCAAGATCATCTGTTCAATGCAAATTGAATAGACAGTCCTTTAACTTGACCAAATAGATCTCTCCAAATACTTGATGCTTTCATATTCAAATGTACACACAGTGATGTCAAATATAAAAGATAGTCTAGCCACTTTTCTTCAGATAGAGGCAGAACAACAGCAAACAAAGATGGATTGTTTCTAATAGTCAATTTCCTTTAGCAAATCTCTTCATCTTTCTCTCATCCTTGTTTCTTCATTGAAAAGGGGGAAGGTGTAAACCAATACATGGTCTGCTTATTTCACTGGTCTATTATAAGTATCAGACGGATCAATACCTATGAAAATATATTGAAAATTACAAAGCACTCTATATAATAAGCAGTTCTTTTTGTATTAACGTGAATACAAGTGAATACAATATAAACATGTCTATAATAGCTACTATAGTTCCCCAAAACTGATGATGTACTTTATAGCACATTGATTTTAAAATGAGTTCTAAAATACATCAAAAAATAAACAGAAGGAAAAGTAGGCTTTTAAGGGCATGAAATGAGAAAGACAGGGAAAATGGCTTTCTCCCGACTCTTTAATAGAAAAATATAAGGAAGAAAAAAGTCCCACAAATCTCCAGTAACGATATTACATAAAGTTCAGATTCAAGAATATTATTGTAAACATCTACAACTATCTAGACTGTTGGATATTTCATATATTTCTCATCTATTTCAACACCACAAGGACAATCCAAGATGACTTACTAATATCACATGTCGATACCAAGTTGTGATGGAAATGAGCAAACCCTTTCCAACCATCTCAGTTCTGTTTTTATTACAACATTTATTAAACCAGAATAAAAAAGTGATGAAGAATGACTTGTCACACCATTTATTAGAGTTGATGGAGCATAGACAGTTTTTTTCAATAAGGCTTTAACACAGTGTTATGCACCACAGTACATTATTAATGGAAAGAAATGCATGAGACTTGCCTCAGCTTTTCCCCCAAGTCATCCTAACTTTAAATTCGAAATTAATTCTACTGTACATGGCAAAGTTGCAGCAATAAAATGGTAATTTGTTTGTTGTTTACCAAATCTTAAGTTTATAATTCAAAGCAATAGTCAAGAATCCTCCATATTATACTAATTTTAATAATCATAACTTTCTGGAGGAGGTTCAAAGGAAGGAGCAAATGCAACAGCAAGATAAACAAATTGTGCCCTAGTTCATATCTGACAAGAGAACAGGACCTAATTTTCTCGCTGATTGAAGAGACACAAAGGACAGCCATGCAATGCAAACGGAATGCAAATGGTGCAGTTGAGTGTTTGAACTTCTCTTTCAATATCTGAGTATCCGAATGGAACTAATTCACTCTGAAAAAGGTATTAAGTAATTGAGTATGATTGTGCCAGGATGAGGGATAATCCTCAAACTGTGACAGAAAATAAACATATTTTAGAATGATAGGGTCATCTCACTCACTCAGTAACCCAGTCAAGCATTTTACATTCAAAAGAAATAAACAGAAAATATTAAGAATCACCTACCGCCAACAAGGAACCCTGATAGACACAAGCACCTGTGGAGAAAAACAAAACAAGAATTAAAAAGGATGCATAGTAAACCAACTGGCATTGCCCCAGCAGACTTACGGGAATGCTATATCTATATGCATCATACTCAGCAAACTGCACATTCCAAAACCTTAAAAACTTGAGCATCCTGCCCCTGGGGAAACAACTCCATATACCAAAGCAAGATTTCTTGGACACACATGAGGGAAAGCATCATTAAAACTTAGTATTTGAGTTTTAAAACAAATGCATTAATAATGGCATGCTATAAATATAGTGTCTATTTTCACTTGTGATAAATCAGCAAAGCTTCCATAATCCAGTCCCAATGTACTTATCCAGACTTCTCGGCCACTCGTTACTTACACAAGTTTCTCCAGTCCATCCCAAAAGGCCAACTTAGGATCCTGTCATAATGCTTTCATATCCCAATGTGTTTGCTCATCTGTATTACTGGCAGAAGATGCATTTGGTCTATTCAAGTTCAGTGCACATGATCCTATCTCCTTCATGAAGCTTTCCAGCCCATAGGATTATGCCCTCTCTCCTTTGAGCTCATGGCGCTTTGTGCGTACATCATCAGATTGTGAATTCATTCTCATGTACTTCCTTGGGAAAGCCTTGCTAAGCATGTGGACCTGTGGTGTCTACCCCACTGCCTGCAAGCATACTCCTCGGGCAGGGACGACTTCTACTCTGTTTTCCCTAACTCTTCACCTAGTAGGCATCTGCTTAGGTATATGGTTGATTATCTACTATATGCCTTTAACACAATATGTTTCTCTTTAGGGATATAGCAGAATGGTATCGACTAGTTATTTGAAAAGAACTCTTCTGTTGCTCTCCTGACCTCAAAGACTCTTTTCATCCCCTTTGCATTCAATTTTTTTTCCTAATGGGCTGGTTATAAACTAATACATCTTTATATTTTCCACTCATAACCACCAAATAAAAAACAACAGATAGATGATTTGCTTCTAAATGGAAAAGAGGGCTGAATTTGAACGGGACAGCCTATATATTATGAATTAATAATGTATTGTAAAATAAATCTTTCTAGGTTCTATATTTGAAAACAATGTGAAATTACAATGCTAATTTAAAGAAATATACACACATTCCCAACCAATATTTGAACAGCATAGCAGGTGCTGATTTAACCCAGAAACATGTGGGTAGTACGCTAACAGCTGCCCTCTCAGAAACTGAGGCCGCACAACAGATTGGAGTAGCAGAAGCACATCTTGACAAGGTGCCACACTTGGTGTCCAAAGAGAGAAGGACATATTTCACTACAGTGCTTGGTCTCTAACAGCTCACTCATGAAGCCTCAAATATATTAACTTCTCAGGAAAAGACTGGTCTACCTTGTCCACCAATGACGGAATTAAAAACAATCTTCAAAGAAAACGAGATGGCTATTTACACTTGAGGCTTGAATCACAGATCTCTGTGGGCAAATTTACTGAAATAACTTCTGTGCTCTTGACATGCAAATAAGAATAACTTGAGATAAAAAATTTGGGAAGAAATTCTTCGTGATTTATTTTTCTTTAACAAATCCTGTTCCCAAGACTTAGTATTTCAGTCTACAGTATCTAATAAAAAAGGACATATATTCATATATGATATATATGCATATACAGGGTGGGACAAAGGTAGCTTTACAGTCATCTGTACGGAAAATAATAATTAATAAATAAATAATACCAAAATAAACTCTGTGTTTTTCATACTCACAACTATAAGCCTACTTTTGTCCCACACTGTATATAAAATAATCATATACAGCTCAAATAAATATATATCATAACAATTCAATTTCAAATTAAATGGATATATTTAATTACTTCTAGCGTTTAAAAAATACGCATACATAAAGATCACCAGCTAGGTACAATTTAACAAAATTTAACCTTTAGAATGAACAACAAAATTTAACCATTAGAATAAGACCATCCTCAAATAATTTTATTGCCCTCCTACACACCATTACCTTACAAAAGCCAGTATCTTTTTAAAGCTCCAAAAGAAATCAAGTTTCTTAAGAAGTATCCAAGTACCCACATCAAAGCCCATTTCTGGAATGGATGTTATAAATTCACTGTAACATAAAAAATAAAGTAGCATCCAGTTTGTCGCACCACATACACCCTTAGTTAAGCCAAACATCTGCTAGAGAAGAGACTCAAGTCAAAAACGGTGTGTAACTGCTGGTGAATTTCATCATTAGGAAAAGGAAATAACTCAATGTGGGTCACTCGGTGATGTACAATTCCAAAAGAAACAAGCTTTGCCCTCTGAGGGCTTTCCTAAAACAGAACAACTCTACCCGGAAGGCAGCTGCACAAATGAGTCTCCATTAACACAGCTTCCAAAACCTCATTTCTACTCTCTAGAGAAAAATAAAGCATTCCAGGGATGCCCAGTCCCATCAAACATTTATCATCACCCATGGCCAGATGCAGTCCTCGGAAAAAGCCTACTTCTTCCACATTAGCACGCACTGCGCACCCACCAGCAGATGAAGTTGGGAGGTTTGCTGGCATTGGCTGTTGGGGGCAGCTTCAGTTCTGACCCAGAGCAGGGGCCTTTTCAATCATCCATCAATTCGTGGACTATGGAAAACAAAATTATTCACTTCACTCACCACTTTTTTTCTTAAGGAGAACTGAAATGATTGCAGTTCTACCTGAAGTTTAAATTTATGACTTTATTTGAACTTTAAAGGAAATTCCTCAAGGTGAATTCTAACAGATGATACATATCTAGAAGGAGAAACAGAACTTCTTCAAGGGAAAACAGGAAAAATCAGACAACAGGAGCTGGAGTTCTCCAACCAAGACCTTTCCCAGTTTCAGGGCACCAAATACAGCTCAGATGCTAGCTAGCTTAATTTCTAATGCCCTATGAGAAAGTGCATGAAGTTTTGCATGGTGAAGTGATCATATATGCCTAGAAGGAAGGTGAGATCCTCAGACCTTCCTCCCATAGTCTCCCATGGTCTGCTGGATTGGCTCCTTTCTTGCAGGTTACATATGCAAAAGGTTCCTTCATATATTCACTTAAGTAAGTGTCTGCTTTTAAAGCCCTTTTGTACATTATAATGTACTCCTATATAGAATCTAAAGTTTCCAGAGAAAGTTTGAGATAAAAATTTCACCAGTATTTACTATAGAAACTAAACCTGCTCAACTCAGTCAATTAGAGAAGTAAAATCCAAGGGCCACAAAAATATCGGACCCTTTAATTCAAGAAAATTGTGGCAGATCTGACCATAAGACATGAAGAGATTCGGAGAGCATGCTATCACAAAAGCATGACTCATTAGGAACAAGCAGTCACGATTGCCATTTAAATGTTCGAGCTTTATGTTGTGTTATAATTCGGCATATGGCTTGTACACTGTGGAATAGTTAAAAACAGAATGATTTTCTGGACCGACAGGACAGCTCACATCCTGACTACTGTCAACCAGAATTCAGATCAAATAATAAAGCAGTTAAAATGAAAATGGGCCAACTGGTTTTGAACCATTCTAAGATTTGGCACATGGCTCTACCTTTGCCATGTGGAAGCCCCTCCCCTTGCAGAGCCATGTGGTTGGAGAACATTATGACCCCTTGTGCCTGAGTAAAATTGAGTGACGCTGCTGCTCAAGTCCATAACAGTGAATACAGATAGCTGTGCCCTTAGTAAATAATGTATATGCAGTGGGTAACACCCAAAATCCAATCCCCAGAGAAGAAATGTAATATGATGGAATTAAAACCCTATGACAATACAACACCTCTTCATTCCCACTAGCAGGCAGCTGCCAAATCCAAAAGCTGCAAAGCTCAATTACCCCGTATCTTGTCATGTATAATGCACACCCACATTTTTGTACACATTATACACGGGATTTTTTTTTTAAATTGTTCAAGTACAGTTTTCTGCCTTTACCCCCCACCCCAGCCCAACTCAATTTCAGTGTCTTTGGTTATATTTTGCTTGTTTGTTTGTTTTGTTGATTAGGTTCATTTAAGGGTGAGATCATACGGTATTTGTCTTTCACCGCCTGGCTTATTTCACTTAACATAATGCTCTCCAGTTCCATCCCAGCTAGTAGAAAATGGTAGGAGCTCCTTCTTTCTTTCTGATGCATAGAATTCCATTGTATACACAGGATTATTATACTCATTAACCCATGGTATATAATCATTATACCCATTATAATTCACATCCTTACTTTTCCCTCAAAAATCTGGGCAAAAAAGTGCACATTATACAGGGCAAAATACGGCATTTGATAGTGGGAAACCCACCAAGAACCAATGTTCACATAACCCTACTGCTACTTTATGATATTAATGGTTTCTAGATACTTAAATTCCTAAAGACAGGTTGTTATTTTTTTATGTCTGTATCACCATAACAGTAATAAGCTGACAGATAAGCTCTCAATAAAGATTTGTGGAATGAAAGAAGGAAGAGACAGACTATGTTTCCCAGCCAATGTCTTCTCTTCCTTAATACTGAGTTTTAAGCATTGAGTCTTATACAGACGGAACTCTCCAGCCTAGAGTGGAACTAAATATGCTGATACACCTTTAAATAAAACACACCATCAACTGATCCTTTTCAGTGTATTCCGTTAATGGGATTTAAAGGAAATGCCTGGAAGATTGTGGGATTGGCAAAACTCACATGGGTAGTGATGGGACACAGGCTAGAACTCAGTTCTTTTAACCTCCAATTCAGTAATCTTTTCCCATCCCCAAGCTAACACGTTCTATCTAATGTAAGTACGCAGGACTTCCACATCAACAAACTCCAGATTCACTTCTCCAGAAAACACTGTCGCAGACCGTCGGATTCAGAAAGCAGCCAAGTTCACTAGAAGTTTCCCTGTAACATCTTAATTTTATAAAGTTCTCGAATCAAAGTGGTTTGCCAGCAATTTAAGGCAATGTAAATTATCACTGCCAATAATTCATTTTTCTTTTAATAATTAAAATAAAATTCAGAATGAGAAAGTGGCAACTGACCACAAAATGAGACAGCAAGTATTGCTTTATTTCCCCTTATGCTGGATGATTAGCGAAAGTAGTTTAGAGCTATCACTTGGCTGACTTCTGCATTTGGTAAATGACAGAACACAAAACCACAATTCCAAAAAGTTAGGTGGTCCATTTAAGGTCATAGAGCAGCTTATTGTGGAAGCCAGTCCATCTTAATTCAAAAGAATGTGATTTGACTATGCTCAGTCATCTGACCAATATTTTTTAATGCCTACTGTATAGTAAGAGCTGAGTTTGGAGGTATAAGAATAGCTAGGACCCATCCGAAGACCTCAGTGAGCACACAACTCAGTGAAGGAGACGAGGAAGACAAAAACCACACCTTTACCAACAATAACTGTAGAATTATTAACTGGTACACTAGAGCATATATGACATATTCTCTTGGCACTGAGAAGAAAATTATAAATTCTGCAATAGCCTGGTTCATGAAAGTGTCCCAGAGTACGTCACACCAAGAGAAGCACATACGAGAATACTTCTTTTCCATTTTTAAAAATCACTGCCAGGATAATAAGAAAAACTTGAGGAAATCTCTAAGCTAGTTAAGCTTTCCATTGTTGCTCTCAATGTTCTTATTTTTAAGAGAAAAGGAAAACCCTGAAACACCCAAATCAAAGGTGTCATCTGATGACAGCTGATATTTTGGCTGTAGAAACTGTGTCACCTAAATTAATTAAATGAAATAAAGTATGTAAAGTGTTTATCTAGTATAGTGCCAGGCAAATAATATGTGTTCAATAAATATCCATATCCATTCATTACTTGATACATATCACTATAACTTGGATGGAAACTCTCAGACATCTATAAATCCTATTTGGAAAATTCGAGGATGCTCTGAAGGCCAGGTGAAATACTAAGAAGCAACGTTTCCATATAATCTTTGGAGGAACAGCGCCCCTTGCGCCCTGGACTCCTCCTCCCCCATCAAAGACTTCGGAGTTTCTTAAACTTTGCACAATATATCAACCAGTCTTCCAAAGAGTGAACCCTGCAGGCTCTTAATAACGGCTTTTGTTATTCAAGAGATTTGGTTTTGTAAAACTGCCTCATTCCAACTGTCCCCTGGTGAGCTATCAGGGAGAGAGAGCACGTTTTCCGAGCTACTGGGATATGATTCTGAATAAGAAACTGCACCAAGTGAAAACGTAATTTTTTCTAAGTCTCCAGTTCAGATTTGGGTGGCCTGAATCGACTCTCCCATCTGGTTTATTATCATAATTAAGCCCTATAAATTGTATGTTTAAGTATGCACACACACGCGCATAAACAATAAAGACATGTTTCTACAGGTTTTGTCCTGTTTTAAGGAGGGCGGCACAGGTTCCAGGCGCGCTTTTCGCAGGGAAAGAACACACTTGACATATTTCCCGGGAGGGTGCGGCAGATGGTACCTTTACCCACGGGAAAGTCTCCGCTGCTGTGCGTTGAGTTCCAAGGCCACGCCACTCTCTCCCGGGAAACTAGCGAGGAAAAGGCGTATGCCCTGGTAACCGGAGGTCGACCCAAGGCAGGGCTTTGTCCTCCCCGGGGCCTCCCGCATTCCCCAGTCCCGCGCCCGGGCCCTGCACCCGCGAACCGCCCCCGCCCGGCACCAGGATGGGGAAGGCGCCCCGCCCCGCCGCGCCCCAGGTCCGCCGCCGCCGTCGCCGCCCAGGCTGCGGCTCTGATTCGCAGCCGGGCAGGTGAACTCTTTTTCCCGCAGCTGGATGAATAATGAATGGAGCCGGGAGGGGAAGCCGAGAGCCCTGTGCTGTGGATTAAGCCGTCTTCCTCCCAGCCCGCTGGCTCCCTCCCCCCTCCCCCAGCTCGGCGGCTTTCCCGGCTCCTCCGAGCAGGTGGGAGCTCAAGGCGCCTCGCGTCCCCGGGCCCGCCATCCCAGGACCCCCAAAATCTTGATTTAATCAATCATGCACTTATTTCCCTGCGCCAAGTTTGCTTCTGCTATCATGGCGACAGTTCCCACGGTCTCCTCTCTCTCGCCCAGCTCCGGGGTTTTCCACGGAGGTCTGAGTCCCGGAGGAAAACTGGGAGGCAGGGGGCGAAGTCGGAGAACGAAACTAAACTTATTAACCACTTGTCTTCCGGGGCAGGCCTGCCTCTCTCTGTACCAGGGAGATTTCTTCTAGTGTCACTGAATCACGTACGTCCAGAAACGCTCTCATAGGCTAGTTATAAAATCTTCACTGGACTTTTCGGGGACACCTCCTGGGACGAGGAGGGCGGGGGAGCGACGGGGGCTTGGAGGTGCCGATTGTACCTTTCGTAGGTGCAGAAGTATTTTTACACAGGTAAGAGCAATTGCTCGCTCCGCACCCACGCTCAGTGTAGTTGCTTTCCACTCAAGGAAGTGGGAAAAAAGAGAATCCACTTTCAGAGATGCCACCTCCACAGAACACCCACCCGCCCAAATGCACTTGGGGCAAACAGAGACGGGAGACTGGCTGGTGATCCGAATACAAAACAATCTGGAGTAGAAATCTCAGAAAAAGCCCACTTCACTTCCATTCCCACTCACCCACCCATCCCCAAAGAAACTTCCATCCGACCCACAATACTATAAACCCACTGGGTATTTGAAAAAGCATAGTCACACACACACACACACACACACACGCACGCACACACACACCACCGCTCTCTCACCTTCAGAATGATGAGGCAATACTGCAAATTCCGCCAATGCCAGGGCCACTCCGAGCCACACTTTGAGGACACCCATCGCCGCCTGGACACCCGCGCTGGAGGAGCCCAGCTCTCAGCATCCAAGGACCTGCTCTCGGCCAAAACGCTGGCTGCGGCGCCCCGGACCCGCGCGCACAGAGGGCGGGGGGCAGCGGGCGGTCGCCTCCAGGAAAATGAGGCGATGCACTGGCTGAGAGCTACACTCACAGCAGCCCGAGAGGCGCCGGGGTGGGCGGGGGATTCAATTCACTCAGTGCCCGGCTCTCCTGCAAAGCAGGACGCCAACGCGGGCTGAGCTGGAGAGGGTGAAAGAGGAGGCAGAGTGCAGTTCTCCGAGGCGGTCTCGCCGGAAAGTTGCGGGTCACCGCCTGGTCTGATCTCCCAGCATTTCCCTCCCGCCTGGCCCTTCCGCTCCGGGGTTCCCCACCGTGGAGACCCCCCCCCGCCGGTTAGTCTGTAGCAGCTTCTGAAAGTTCGCTCCACACTCCACGTCGGCTCTGTGTCCGCAGACCCGATCGCCTGGAGCCTGGAAAGACCCACCCACCCCTCCGCCGGCCACGCGGCGCCGCGGACCTCAGCCGCTGGGGATCGTTTGCAGGAAACTTTGTGCGGCGCTGCGGGCTGCTCCCGGGACTCGCCGGCGCTGCAACCGCACGGCGCGGCCTCGGGCTGCGCTCGCTGCCGCAGACGATTCAAAAGCTTCGGAGGGAAGACCCAGGTGGCTGCGCCGGGGGGCGCTGCTGCTACTTTCTCGCCCCCGCCCTTCGCCAGGGTGCGGAGGGCTGCGGGGGCTCGGCTTGCTCCAAGCCAACGGCCACCTCCGCGCCGAACGCCCGCGGAGCTGGTCTGCGGGGTCGAGGTGAGATTACCCGAGTGGAGGAGAAGCCATAATTTACACGCACGGAGGAGAGAGCTACAGGGGCTGGAGAGAACCCCCGAACTCGATGCTACTCGCACCGGAGAGCCCGGAAACGCACAAAATAAGGCCCCCTCTGGATCCCCGCGTTTAAAAGACACACGCTCCGCCTTCTTCCACCTTCCTCTCCTCCTTCCTCTCTCCCTTGCTCGGCGTGAAAATGGACCCAGGGACTCAAAGCTTTGGCAAAGATTCCAGAGAGTCACGTGGGGAGGGGAAAGCAGGAGGGGGTGTGGTGGTGAAGGGAGGCCGAGAGAGCAACCTGATCCCCTCGTTCGTGCTGCAGGAGTTTAGATTGCCTTTGTCTGGAGCGGGATCAAAAGTGGTCGCACCAGGGAGGGTTTTGGGGTGCTGGGCAGATGGCGTGGTCCTTGCTCAGGCACAGCCGAGGATCCGCGCACTGGGTCCACGCCCCTCACTTAGGAAGGGACCCACTCCGGACGGCGGTAGTGCCCACGTTCAAAGGCCCCGGAGCTACTCCCACCCCACATCCCGCCACTCCTGCTAGACTAAGTGAGAGCAGGCGGACCTGATCCATCTTCCTCGCTCTGGGACCCTCCGGTCGTCGCTTCGCGGGATTAACCAGCAGCCTGGGAAGACCGTGGCCTGTGTGTGCCACTGGGCCTCCCACTGAGAATGCACCTTTACCTCTGCTACCCCGGGACTCCAGCCGCGCCCCCAGATGCCCACGACTGGAAAGTAAATGTCAGGGCGAGGCAGACGCCAGCGCACTCTTGAAGAGCAGAAGCCTCGATTCCCGGTCAGGACTGAGTAATGGCAGCTTTCTGGTTTGGTTTTCTGTTTGGTTGGTTGGGGGTTTTGTTTTGTTTGTTTCTTTGTTTTTAACTAAATAAAAATAGCTGGTTTGAGGTTAAATAAGTATAAGATGAGAATGGTTGCAACTGAAAGATGCTCTCTGCCCTCTGATCGGCCCAGAGAAGAGACACCGTGGGTCTCTCAGTTGTCTTGAGATGGGCGAGTCTGTTGGAGGAATTTGCTTAAGGGGCAGAGTTTGTCCGAGCATGGACCGCCAAGAGGTGAGACAAGGTGGGGAGATCCTAATGTTTCTCACTGAGTTGTGACTGACAGATCGCTGTGGCCACCATTACTTAGCCCAAGCAAAGATGGAAGCTCCAACAACCCGGCACTGCTTTCCCAGTGCTGAGAGGACCCAGGGGTTGTATAGCTCGCCCTCAGCCTCTCCTGAGCTGTGGTGGTCTCAGGGACAGACTGTTTATCGCCTTTGTGTGTCTGCAGCACATAGTAAGTGCTCAGTAAAAGTCTGTTGAAAGAATGGACTGAGCAAAATAGTAAGCCCCTGAGAGCAGTGACCGTATCAAGTGGAGTTGGACACCCCAAAAGGATCCCCTCCCCCTTTTTATTTAGAAAGTTGACCTTTTTTCAGTCCCTTTAAAGTGCTGTGAAAACCCAGCTTCCAACACACTCAGTCTACCACCTTACCACCGCTATTCCCACCTAATAGAAATTTGGTAGCCACCGCTGACTGGGAGTAACTTAGACAATTTGTTCTCTCAAGAATCAATTTGATTTTATAAAAAAATTCACACAATCATGGCACTCAAATTAGTTTCAATAAGACATCTGTTATTTTTATGCTAAATGCAAATGTGCTACTTTTTACAAAGGAAAGGAGATGGAAGATGGAGGGAATGGAGTGGAGAGAATCGTACCACCAAGTTTCCCCAAATTCATCATATGCTCTATGTAGATATAATACTCCCTCCACCAGCAGCCCAGCACAGGGGCACACACTGGCTCACTGGCAGTATCTTCCCCCCACACTAATTAGGTAGAGAGCTGGTAGCCCCAGGGTCCCTGGTCCAAGATCCTTAGATGACCAACTGGTTGAAAGGGTCAGCCAGTATTCAGTAATATTAGGCATATCTAGTGCCCTTTATGGCCCCTTAAATTGAGATATTAGAAAAAGAATTCTAGTAGCATAACCTATTTCATGATGATGGAAGTTTATGAGTATGCAACTACCCACAACTAGCTGATCTCTACAGGCTGACCTCCCTCCACGCCCCCCCTCCCCGCCCCCGCGTGAGTGCTGCACTTCAGCACCCAGTGCGTCCAGCGACAGGGGGGTGGCAGCTGACTAGCCAGAAGGACTTGCGTCTGTATCTTCACTGCTCTTCATCCACACGTCAGGATTCCACAACTTCTGGTAATATGTCCCAAAATATCTCCTTGGCTCGGCCCTGCTGTCATCTATTGACATTTCCGTGGCCTTTTGCTGCCCATTTGAGGGACTGATTCATCAATTCCTGCTGTAAATGATAGTTGTAACAACAACAACAACAGCTAACACGTGCTGAGCACTTTGTCCCTAACACTGTACACTTTCCCATTTAATCTTCCAATAGCCTTGTGGACAGGGACTATTATTATATCCATTTACAGGAGAAACGATTGATGTCTGGAGAGTTAAGTAATCTGTCCAAAATCAGTCAGCTAACAAATGACAAAGCATATTAGAGCAAGCAACTCCAGCCGCAATAACAGGCAAACCCCCAAATTGCAGTGTCTTACAACAACAAAAGTTTATTTCTCAGTTACATCCTCCCCCCTGGCCGCAGTGGCCCCTACACATTGCGGGGCCATCGATGTGAGTGACCTCTTGTTGCTAGGCCATCGTGGAACGCACGCACTGCTTCTGCTTCAGGGCAAGAGAGCCATAGGGCAGGGGTGTCAAACTCATTTTCACGGGGGCAGGGCACATCAGCCTCCAAGTTGCCTTCAAAGGGCCGAATGTAATTCCGACTCCTTAACAGTTAAGAAGTAGTTACATTTACACAGTCTTAAAATTATTTCTGCCCTTTGAAGGCAACCACGAGGCTGATGTGGCCCCCGGTGAAAATGCGTTTGACACCCCTGCGACAGAGGCTTTGCAGTCTTTCTCTCAGTGTCCTGGGGCAAGAATAAGTCACAGGACTCCAACCCAACTGCAAGGAAGGCTGGGACCCTCAGGGGAACACATGGATATTTAGTGAGCACGAGCTGTACTGCTTCACTGCAGATCCTATGCTCTTAACTCTCTTAACTCTCCTTAGCTACACTAGCGTGCACTCAGCAAAGCCCCAGGTTGAGCCTTCCCTGCTAATAACACTCAGGCTTTGCTGACCTCTCGTGCAGAGGCTCAGTGTTTCTCCAGCCTGTCTTTACTCCGCTGGCCTGCGCTTCCACTCCAGCAGAGCATCTCTGTCCTGATGCGCTTTCCTCTGCTTCTCACTGTCTTCTCTCTGTCCAGCCTCACTCTAAGTGCTGAGTCTTACCTCCTCCTGTTAAATGATCCCTCTCTGATCTTTCACCTGCTCTGGGAGTGTTCTCACAGCATTAACTGTATTTGTTCTGGCTGGTCACTTTCAGCATGTGACAATATTTGTTGGGTTTTTTTCTGCTTCAAATATTTATATCAAGAAGAACATTCAGATAAGCACAGAATATAAAAATGGGCTCTGCTATAATCTAACCTCTCCACAAGGATATCCACAGCAAATACATTCTGACGCTTTTCTCTGCTTAAGCAATACCATATTTTTATAAAATGAAGTCAGAGTTTACATGCTATTTTGTAACCTGCCTTTTTCACCCACTGAACAAAATAGTAGGCCACAAGTTTCTAAGGCAAATCCTATTGATCTACCTCATTCCTAAGTGCTGCTCGGGTTTATTCTGCGTGATGTGCCTTTACATATTTAGCCAACACTCTTTTGAAGAATATTTAGGTTGCTTCCCATTTTTTGCTGTTATAAATAATACAGCACTAAAACATCTTTATAAAAGTTCTTTGTGCACTTACCTAATTATTTCCCGGGGATAAACGTTTGTGGGTAAAATTGCTTGGTCAAAGGCAGGCATATTTTTTATCTTCATACCATCATTTAATCTTTGCATATTCAAAGGTAAAATAGCATTTTGCTTAATACCACCTATTCACTTTGTTACCTCAAGCATATTAACCTCCCTGAACCTCAGACTGACTGTGTATGAAATGGATGTTTGATAGTGCCAAACTTACAGGACTTTCGTTTGCTTTAAATAAGATAAAAGTGCTTAGCACCATACCTGACACAGGTAGCCACTTCACAGCTGTTAGCCAAGAGAAATACAGGTATTTTTTAAATCAGCATTTCTTTGTTCATTACTAAGGTAAAACTTTGTCTTACACGGTACTTACTGTATTTCTTTGTATGTCTGTAAATAGTTTTTTATTTTATATAGAATTATAAGGTTTCTTTATATATTCAGGGTATTAACCCTTCTCTATGAATTTGGACAATGCTTTACAGAAAGGGAGTGGCCATTTACCATCCATGTTTGTGGGAAATGATAGTTTCCCCAGTAGTATCATTGGAAGGATGTGCAAAACAAAACCAAGAAAAAAAAAGGCTTTTTTTTTTTAATTTTATTTATTTCATTTTAGACAGAAGGGAAGGGAGGAAGAAAGAGAGGGAGAGAAACATCAACGTGTGGTTGCTTCTCACGTGGCCGCCACTGGGGACCTGGCCTGCAACCCAGGCATGTGCCCTGACAAGGAATCAAACCCTTTGGTTCACAGCCCACCCTCAATCCACTGAGCTACACCAGCCAGGGCGAAAAAAGGCTTTTTACTGGGCTAAAAAACACATACACCCCAAGGTTTTTGTTTGTTTATTTCCTGTCTGTATCTTCCCCACATGGGGCAGCCTCCTGGCCCTTACACACTGGTCTGCACATCACAGCTGTGGAAAGCTGGGGTCTTCTCCTGCTGCTCAGTGCCCCTGCTCCACCCGTTGTTCATGTTTTTAACATCACCCTGTGCCGATCACAAGAACGCAGCAGAAGCCGGACATCAGAGGTCACTGACAGTGCCCAATGGTCCCAGCAGCCAGTAAAGGAAAGCAGCTAGATCATCTGCACGCATTTAATCGAGTTCTCGCCTGCACTGACTACACTGGCCTTTCTTTTACAAATGAAAGTCCTGTAGTACTGGACCTGATTCAGCCTTCACTTTACATACTTCTAGGGTTTTTTTTTTCCTTTTTAAATTATATTTTATTGATTATGCTATTACAGTTGTCCTATTTTCCCCTTTTGCCCCCTCTAACCAGTACCCCTTACTCCCTCAGGCAATCCCCACACCGTTGTTCATGTCCTTGGCTCATGCGTGTAAGTTCTTTGACCGCTCCATTTCCTATATTGTACTTTTTACAACGCCATGGCTATTCTGTAGCTACCTATTTGTAGTTCCTAATCCCTTCACTTCTCCACCCAGTCCCCCACATACCCCTCCCATCTGGCAGCCATCAAAATGCTCTCCATATCCATGATTCTATCTCTGTTCTTCTTGTTTGCTTAATTTGTTTTTTTTAATATATTTTATTGATTATTCTATTACAATTGCTCCATTTTCCCCCCTTTATTCCCCTCTGCTCCCCTCCTCCCCATTCCCTGCCCTTTAGTTTTTGTCCATGGGTCATCCACATAAGTTCTTTGGCTTCTACATTTCTATACTATTCTTAACCTCCCGCTGTCTGATTTCTATCTACTGTTTATGCTACTTTTTCTCTGTACTTTTTCCCTCCTCCCTCCCCCTCCCACTCCCCTTTTGATATCTCTCCATGCCTTATATAAATCCCTTTAACATTTCATATAGCAAAGGCTGTGTGATGATGAACTCCTTGAACTTTACCTTATCTGAGAAGCACTTTATCTGCCCTTCCATTCTAAATGAAAGTTTTGCTGGATAGAGTATTCTTGGTTGTAGGTCCTTGCCTTTCATGACTTGGAATACTTCTCTCCAGCCCCTTCTTGCTTGGAAGGTCTCCTTTGAGAAATCCACTGGCAGTCTTATGGGAATTCCTTGTAGGTAACTGTCTCCTTTTCTCTTGCTGCTTGTAGGATTCTCTCCTTGTTTTTAATTGGGTAATGCAATTATGATGTGTCTTGGTGTGTTCCTCTTTGGGTCCCGCTTCTTTGGGGTTCTCTGAGCTTCTTGGACTTCCTGGAAGTCTATTTCCTTTGCCAGATTTGGGAAATTCTCATTCATTATCTATTCAAATATATGCTCAATTTCTCGGTGTTCCTTTTGTCCTTCTGGCAGCCCTATGATCCGGATACTGGGTCGTTTACAAATGTCTCGGAGGTTCCTGAGTCCCTCCTCATTTTTTTGAATTCTTGTTTCTTCCTTCTGGTCCACCCCATTGGTTTGAGTCCCAGCTTCCTTCTTTTCCCTATTGGTTCCCTGTATATCTTCCCTCATTATCTTTAGCGTATCCTTCCTTTGTTCATTTATTTGCGTCCACCTTTCTTCCAATTTTGTGAGCATCCTGATTACCAGTGTTTTAAGCTGTGCATCTGATAGGTTGGCTATGTCCTCATCTGTTAGTTGTAATTTGTTCTGATCTTTCACTTGGGCCATTTTTTTTCTTTTTATCTCGGCGTGCCTGTTACTTTAATGGGTTGGAGCCTTAGGTGTTCGCCAGTGCTGGGCAACCTACCTCGTTGTGTTGCTACGCTTCCTCTGGGGGCGGGGCCTGAGAGGGAGCAATGGCGCCTGCTCCATTCACCGCTGGCTCCCAATCACCCTCTACTCCCTAGTTCCTTACTGCCTTTTCGGCCAGTCTCAGCCCTGCTGGTTCCCACTGGCCTCTCCGGTTACGCTGGCTGCTGGCTTCACTTGTTGCTCGGGGTCATGCTTTGGCTAGGCGCTCACAGCGGTAGTCCCTCCGGGCAAACTGCCTTTCACTCCGCTTACCAGTCTGGATGAATGTCCTCTCCAACTTCTTGGATGTCGGACTTCCCCTCAGTTCGATTCTGTTCGTTCTAGTTGTTTATTTTGCTATTGAACTCGTTGTCTAATCTCTCTGGTTGTGAGCGGCGGTGCAGTGCATCCACCTACGCCTCCATCTTGGCGGAAGTCCCCATATTTCTAGGTTTTTTTTAAGAAATGTCATTTGTTGTTATCTGCATCACCAATTATCTTCTACTAGGCTACCTTGAATAACCTAACTAGCTAATCAGTACTGGTAATAAATACAACATAGTCATGGCACTTAGAAAAAAATACTGAAAAATTCATATGGAACATGTTTAAAAATTTTTACTAATCAGTCTCCATGCTGACCTGTATATCATCATTTCTGTCTACTGAAAGGACCGAGGGAAGAACAAGTATGAAGGGGTGAGAGAGAAAGGCAACAGAATATCAAATATGCTTTGCTTTTGCTTCAGAAAAAGTGTTCAAAATAGACCCCAGCTCTGCCCTGCTCCAATTTAAACAAAGAAATATTCTGAATAATCTATAATACAGAATATATTGAGCAAATTATGATTCTTCCATAAAATGGAATATTATATAGAGATAAAAGGATACCTTAAACATAGATTTATTGACATGGAAAGATGTTTTTTTTAATATTGTTGGGTGAAAAACATAGGTTATGATGTAATAATATCATGTTCCCATGATTTTGCTTATACATATGTGCCTTCATACATTTATACACACATAACCATATCCACATATCTCAAAGATATACACCAAAATATGAACTCTGACATTCCAGGTGATTTTAATTCCTCCTTTTAACTCATCTACATTTTCTAATTCTTTTTTTTTTTTTAAGATTTTATTTATTTATTTTTAGAGAGAGGGGAAGGGAGGGAGAAAGAGAGGGAGAAACAGCAATGTATGGTTGCCTCTCACGTGGCTCTCACTGGGGACCTGGCCCGCAACCCAGACATGTGCCCTGACGGGGAATCGAACTGGGACCCTCTGGTTCCCAGCCCGCACTCAATCCACTGAGCTACACCAGCCAGGGCTTCATTTTTCTACATAAAATACATATTTAATTGTATGATGTAAAATTATATTGGAGGAATTTTCAAAAAACAGAATCAGCTCATTCAAACTGGCTTAAAGACCTTCAAGTTGAGTTTAATTTAGCAATTTAATGATGTCATAAAGGACCTGAATTTGTTCTTTCTCTCTGCTCTGCTTTTGTTACAGACATTGCTAGTGCTCACCAGCTAGGTGGGGCCGTGCACCTGGATCTTGACCTTCACTGTCCAATACAGCAGCTACTGTCCACACACTCTATTGAGTTCCTGAAGGGTGACTAGTCCAAATTGAGATGTATTGAAAGTGTAAAATGTACATCAGATTGCAAAGACTTAGTACACATAAAAAGAGAATGTAAAAATAAATCATTAACTTTTATATTAATTACATACTAAAATGATAGTAATTTGAATATATTGTGTTAAATAAAATATATCAGTAAAACTAGCTTGACCTGTTTCTTTTTATTTTTTAAAATGTGGATACTAGAAAATGAGGTTTGCATATGCCCACTATGCATCTATGAGAATAGTTTAAAAAAACTGATAATATCAAGCACTGACAAGGATGCAAAACAGCTGGAACTCTCATATATTTTTTGGTGTGAATGCAAAATGGTGCAGACACTTCAGAAAACAGTTTGGCAGTTTCTCATAAAGTTAAACATGAAGTTACCACATGGTAATTTCCCACTCCTAAAAATTTACCCAAGGGAAATGAAGACTTATGTTCACACAAAAACCTGTATGTAAATGTTTACGTTGGCTTTATTAGTCACCAAAAACTGGAACAACCCAAATGTCCCTCATCTAGAAAATAAGTAAACAAACTGTGGTATACTCATACAATGGAGTACTACTGGCAACAAAAAGGAACAGACCACTGATACATACCACAGCAGAGATGAGTCTCAAGTGCAAGGTACGTGAAAGAAGCCAGGCTCCAAAAGCTGCATACTCCGATTCCATTTATGTGACCTCCTTGAATGGCAAAACCATAGGGTCAGAAAGCAGATCAGTTGTCACTGGGGGCAGAGGGTCAAACAAACAAATCTTAGCAAATAAGCATTGCCTCCAAAGTTTGTAACAACAACAACAATAATAAAGTTATTGGGAAATATCTACACATATGGATCACGTTACATCTTACTGAACAGCACTGCTTTAGATTATGGGCCATCTGATACTTTGAGGCCAAAACAAGTACAGCAACGCTCCCTTCCCCTGCCTCTGCGAAGTCCCAAGTGTATGATGTAGCATCAATAGATGGTGGAAACGCAATAAGCCCAGGTCCCTGAATGACTGTTTTGAACAAAGGTCCCTATCAACATTCATCGGACAGATAATGAGAGAAATAAACTTTATTAAGCAACAAAGACTTGGGGGCTGCTTGTTACTTCAGCATAACCTAGCCTATCCTGAAGAATGCTTCCTTTCACTGTGTTAGCTGTACCTTCTGTTGGGATCCCACTTTTAGATACAAAATAACTGCCAGCAGTTCTCAGAGCTGCATGCATTTATTTGTCCAACCTACACAGGGTTAACAGAGCTATCTAAGAAAAACAAAGAATCTACTTTCTTGTGCACCCCCAGCAAGCATTTCCTTGTGTTTCATTGGCCCACATTCTCTCCTATTCTCATCCCTGAATTGACACATTTCACAGGGCATGAAATTTCATGAACTAGTTAAGACCTCAGTCATAAAAAATGCCCCCCCCACTACAGTCAAGAGTAGAGTTAACTTTCCCCTGAATTAGGGTGACTAATTTGTTATGCAAACCAAGATGCTTGAGAAAATAATAAAGAATGTATCGATAATTATGCCAGGATCACAGACACACAACAGGGCTCCCAAAGTGCATGGCTTCCCAAAGAAGATGTGGATACCTGGATGAAAAGTTAGTAGTAAGAGAAAGTGGAATGAATATTGAGAAAATAACCACAATGACCATTAAAAAAACATTTCGAACAATGTACCTACCTCCTTGTCTCAGTCCATGCGGGCTTCTATAATGAAATACCACAGACTGGTCAGCTTATAAACAACAGAAAGATATGACTCAGTTCTGCAGGCTGAGCAATCCAAGATGAAGGCACAGGCAGATTCAGTGTCTGGTGAGAGCCACAGCCTGGGTCACAGATGGCCACCTTCTCGCTGTGCCCTCACATGGCGGAAGAGGTGAGGGATCTCTCTGGGGTCTCTTTTATAAGGGACACCAATCCCATTCATGACGGCTTCAACCTCATGGTGTAATCACCTCACAAAGGCCCACCCCTGGGTACCGTCACATTGAGAATTAGGCTTAAACATATGAACTGGGGTGAGGGGAGAGGCACAAACATTCCGTCTACCGCACCTGCGAGGGAAATAAAGCGTCCCTGAGGTAGTAATTACCAATCATCTCTCTGAGTGAAAACTGCAGACTGCAAAGCTTGCTTCGGAATCCAGCCTGGTTCCAAGATACTCTTTCCAAGGTAACACAAGGAGATCGCTCTTGGTGAGCTCAAACCTCCTGATGTGCCTGCACTCTCTACCTGCTCCCCACCTACAAGGCTTTTGAAAGACCTCAGAAGAGAAATAACAGACAATACCTTCTCAGAAGTAAAATCATGGCTTCGAAATTATTTTCACTGAAATCCAAAGATATTGGCCTCCACAAACCACAGAAAGAAAGACTGTGTTATCTCACTGAGCCCAGGAAGTTAACACCTTTGATGCAGTCTCAGTCCCAACCACTGGCTGACTGACTTTAGGTAAGTCATTAACAGACGATTGTCTAAGCCCCCATCTGTAAAAGGGAGATAATAATACTTGGGAGCCACTTATTAACCTGGGTTGTTTTGAGGCTCGAATTAAGAAAATGAATATGGATATCTTTTGAAACATGAAGAGCAGTATACAAGTATAAAGTATTATTATTAAGAACTTTCAGCTAGGTCAGGCATTTTTATGCGCAAGGCAGTTTTAAGGCTATGAATAATCATTCCGTGGTAATTGGATATGTAAATGCTCCCACAGGCCTATTTCAGCAGGCTATTCAGATAAATCAAAACCGATGATGATGATGTTGATGATGACATGATGATATTTCTCTAATCATGAACGAGAAGCAGAGAGCAAAGATAATGATCTCATACCTTGATCTACAGAAGAAGACTGAGTACCTTTTAGCATCTTTATTTTTTAAAGATTCCCAGTGATGATATAATCAGACCTGCAACTTTTACTAGCAATGGGAGTCTGGTTTGTTTGCTCATATTAATCCATGAGCATTTAATTTTGCTGTTTTTCTCTTTTATCTTATGAATACCTAGTGATAGCTGAGCTGCAGTATATCTGGCTTTGATGCCTCTGGAGTGGTTCAGTCTCAAAATGATTGTGGACTTTGAAATGACAGGGAACAACTGGCCTTGGGTTCTCAGGGGAGCCCCCTGGCAGACAGGCAGCCCTGAACCTGCTGTCATTTCTAGGAGGTTATAGCGCTAAGAAATATTTCCCTTGTGGGCACAGGACAAAAAGAAGGTGGGAGAGCAGACAGTGAAGAGCCATGACCTTGTGTCCCTTCACATCTTGTTTAGAACTGAAAAGCACACAGAATTTTTTTTATTTTTTAAAAATATTTTATTTATTTATTTTTAGACAGAAGGGAATGGAGGGAGAAAGAGATGGGGAGAAACATCAATGTGTGGTTGCCTCTCACGTGGCCCTCCTGGAGACCTCGCCTGCAACCCAGGCATGTGCCCTGACTGGGAATCGAACCAGCGCCCCTTTGGTTTGCAGCCCACGTTCAGTCCACTGAGCTACACCAGCCAGGGCAAAAGTATACGGAATTTGAAAGGGCCTCAGCGATGGGGGACACACTGGTATCTCCTTGAGATGGCTCCTTATCAACTTCATCTTCCACCTTCAGAATCCACCATCATGCGCCTTCTCACCAAATCACGGCAGCATCAATCTGAATCAATGATGTATCAATGTAGTTATCAGTACAGAAAAATTAACTCGCAATGAAAACAGCCAAAGCTGTTTATAAAAATGTAAAGACATGTACTGTCTTAATTTTCATATGATGCTACAAAGAAGAGAGCCCACTCTAATAAGGGAAAGAATTGCTGTAAAAATGCAATTAATTTCATAGATACCCAAAAACAGAACAAAGTTTATACATATATGTACCTATGTAATTTAGCATGGCTAGAACATCATGATTTCCTTTGTACTCTCCTCTTCACAGAAAAAAAAATTACAAGTAAAAGCTTTCTACTCTGATTTTCTCAAATTTATTTGAAAAGGAGGGCAATTGTTTTCATCCACAACTGTACTTACAAATCTTCTTTTAATCTAAATATATTAAAAGACTTAATAAGCTTTGGATTGAACTGGAAAGTTATTTACATGATGCTATTTTACCTACATCATCAAAAATAACCTCAGTCATTTTAATTTTCATTATAAATGTGGGGATACCATAAGTGGCTACCTACATCAGTTAAAGATAAAATAACACTCTGGTGCATAAACATTTCAATTATTATTATTCATGGCATGAAGTCCACCCAGACTAGTTAGAATCGCTTTCTAACTCTTGCAATTGCAGAGGTCCCCGGCTGGCTTGCCTGCCCAGGGCCCAGGTGAGTGGAAGGGATCCTGCCAAGAGGCATTTATCCACAGGGCTCTTTAGTTAACCTGTTTTCTGGCATCCCCAAACATGCATGCTCATTCAGGAAAGAACACAACTAAAGTTTGCTGAAGAAATAATATCAACCTAGCCCTGACATAAATAGGAGTGAACAACCAAAATCAAAACACATCTGAGAAAAGAGCCACAGTCTGAAGTAGTAATATAAAAAATGAACAAAAGAAATAACTGATCCCTAAGTAAAAAGTCGTCGTGTAAGAAACACAAGAAAACTTTCAACAAAAAAAGAATTCATATCCTCAGAGTTATTGGAAAGGACAGTATTTCTGCAAAACAAGCACTAGCCACTATGAAAAAAGAGTAGTTAAGAACATAAAAGAGTTCTCGGAAAATAAAGATATAATTTCCAAAATAAGAACAACTTAATAGAAGTTCTGAATAATAAAACACACATAGCTGCAAACTTTAATCAGTAGCCTGAAAGATTAATACGGGATATTTTCAAAACTTGGAGCAATAAAATATAATGTAGCCCCGGGAGACCCAGTATCTGTCTAATGAGAGTTCTCAGTGGAGGGAATAGAGAAAACGTAAAGAAAACAGTAGTAGCAGAAACAATAGTTCTTCACGCCGAGGAGATGGAAGCCTGAGCACAGATCCCACTCTCTCCCGACTGCTAGTGAGATAAACAGCTAACGTGGAGAGGCCCTTGGGCCTTGGAAGAGGGTGTGGCCCACTCAGAATGTCATGTCTCTACCAGAGTCCAGTAGTTCAGCAGGAGCTGTTTTTCAAAAACCATTATGACCTGCCACGAGGGCATAGTCTAGCTCTAGAACGCTGAGGGCCTGCATTTTGATTCTACCACATGGTTTGCCATACACGCCGCGTAGCAACATCCCCACCACTCATACCTCAATATTATAGTCTGCCGGGTCCTTTGGGTCAAGCAGCTGGGCTGCTTACACTGCCACGGGGACCCGCTGCAGAACTCTTTCTTGCTCTGCACCCTACTTTATGAGGGCAGTTTTCTGTGTCGCCCAGTATAGGGGCTGGAGCAGTATCCCCAGGTGTAGAATATGCTGCCTCCAAGCCCCAAAGAGGCCTACCAGGCACTGCATCTCCTTCTGCATGGTGGATAAATGCAATAATTTCTCTTTCACTTTTAAGGGGTATTCTGACACACCCAAGACTACTGAACTGCTGAAACTTTTTGCCAGGTGATAGACTCTTGAATCTTTGTAGGGTTTACCCTCCACCATCAAGCACAGAGGTCTTTCCAAGGCCTCCAGTGTGCTAGCCACTTGTTGCCCGTCTAACCCTATTAGAATAATGCCTTTGATGTAGTGGATCAATCAGTGTGTTATTCTAGGGGATGTCCACTTGGTCCAGATCTCTTCACACTGTGTTATCATAGACTAGATTATGACAGAAGGTGGTAGATTTAACAAAGCCCTGGGAAAAAACCTGCAAATACGCATTGTTGCCTATTCGTGAATGTTTGTTGTTTTTTTTCCTTCTGATTGGAATAGAAAAGAATGCATTTGCCAACTCAGGGGCCACATTCCATGTACCTGAGGCCCTATTAATGTGCTAGTAAATTTACATTTGACACAGCAGCTGCAACCAGAGTTACTACTTGCTTAAGCTTGCAGTGGTCTGCGGGGATCCTCTAGGATTCATCTGGCTCCTTTAGTGGCCAGACTTGTAAGTTAAATGGATGAGTATCAGTGTGTGTATTCTATCTCTTGTATGTTTCCTACTGCTTCTATAACAAGTTACCACAGTCTTGGTGATTTAAACAACAAAAATGTATTATTGTTCAGTTCTGGAGGATGAAGTCTAAAATGAGTCTCACTTGGACTAAAATCAAGGTTAGCATTCCTTGTGAAATCCATTTCTTTGCCTTTTGCAGCTTCTAAAGGCTTCCCTGTCTCATGATCTCCCCCCACCTTCAAAGCTAGCAAGAGCGGGTCAAGTCCTTCACTGGCTGCATTACCCCGACACCCTGTCTCTTCTCATTCTTCCGCACTTGAGGTGAACTGATTAGCAAGCTTAACTCCATCTGCAGCCTTAATTCTCTCTGACACGTAACATAACACAGACACAGGTCCCAGGGATTAGGACCTGGACATCTTTGGGGGACAATGATTATGCCCATAACTCCTCTTTCCCAGGAGTGCAGTTGCTTGGGTAAATGGCCACCTCCCTTTGGGGCAGGACTGGGAGCGTTATTACTGTGGTAACTATGTATCATAGTGTTGTGGGGTCTTCTTCCTGTGGATCCAGCCTCCTCTTCAGTCAATGTGCTCCAGGTTTAAAAAGTAGTTCAGATCTGAATTCAGGCCACGTAGCATGGTTTTTTATTGTAGTAACTGCTCTCTGCCTTCTGGTCAGTTAGCCTCAATCTGTTATGATGGAATACACTGAGCAGTGCCTATGCTGGCTCTCATCTATTTTGCCCATAGGGTCACTTGTTCAATTAGCTATCTATCCTGACCTCTTCGGGTCAGATCCCCTGTGTTATCATTCCAATCCTGTGGCTCATTACAGTAATTGCATCATCCACCTGGCCTCTATTGTCCTGGGTTCCTATCAGCCTACTTCTACAATAGCCTCTCTTCCCATCAGTCCTGGCTTACAGAGAGGCAGCACTGAACGATTTTAGTGAGACTGGTACCCCGTCGTCAGCACATTCTCTATGACCTTGGTGGGTGGTCTGTCCTCTGAGTGCGCCTTGGAATATGATGATGCTCCAGTGGGTCTTCTGGCCTCCTATGGCGCAGCCACTTCGACATGCCCACTTCCTTGGGCCTTTTGATCCCTTCCTCTACTGTTCCCCACAGAAATTCTGGCACTTCAAGTATGTATATATATATATATGCCATCACTTTTTCTGTACTTCTAGAAAGTAGTAAGTCCATATCATCTTCTGGGGATTTTGCCAGAGCATTTAATCCCATATCTCAGGTGCATGCCTCAAATCAATAGACTCTCCACTATTCAATCTTATGTCCCTGCCCTCTAATCACACACCCCCAACTCACATCCAGTCTCAGAGCAGCCACTCCTGGCTAGATTTACAGCTCCTCCAGGATATAGTCCCTTTCCTCCCTTCTCAGGCCCCTCTGTAGATGATGCATGTAACTCTAGACACAGACCTAGTGTACAGGAAAGGATGTGGCAGTTCAATAGATCCTGAGAGAACCATGTGTTGTCTTGCCTGGGAGAGGCCTCTGAATTTTCTTCAGGGAAGGGACAAATGCTAACTTTGAGTATGGTGCAGCAAAATCAGAGAGCTCTGGAGGCTCAAAATCTGTTCACCTCCTTATCCCAAGGTCCTGACCTTGGCATAATAGACCTGCCTAGTTGGAAGTTAAACATTCGCGGAGCTCACTCATTTATATCTCCCTGGGTCTGGTCCACAGCTTTCTCTGAAAGAGATAGGAGCCTCTTTGTAAGCCTAGAGAGAGGCGCTCTGGCTTTCACACTTGGCCTATTCATGCCTGCAGATTTTCCTTACCTGTTCTTTTTATGAGAGTAGTTATAAAACTAACATGACAGGCTTGTTAAAATTCAAATATCTCCAGAGTTACTAATTCTGTGGGTCTGTGATGGGGCCCCACAATTTGTATGTTTCACAAGGTTTCATTAGATGCTGTGCTTTGAGAAGCATTCATCTAAGGTAGCAAGGCCTTTAGCAATGATCATCCAACTTTTAGAGTTACTATTTCTTTTATACTACTCAAATGCCTGATAAATCACACTATATTCCCTTCTACCAACATAGCATCTCAAGTCACCAGTAATGATAGTTTTAACAATGGTACCTTGTGCCGGGGTCTATGTATGCTCCACTTAACACCAGTGATGGGATTTTTGTCCGCAGGTGGCCACCAAATTATCCACATCCAAAACCGCAGTATATCATCTGCTCTCTCATAAAACTCCTGCCACCAACTCTTCTAGGTTAGGTTCTCTTGAAGCAGATGCTAAGCCCAAGTTTTGTAGACAACGTATATTTTAGGAATCATCTCAGGGAAAGAAAGTAAGACTGGACAGAAGAAGTTAAACTGTGATGAGGGCCAGACAAAGCCTTGGCCAAGGCCATTGGAACTTCTGTGCCTATTGACTTCCAGACATGACAAGTCACACTGGGTAGACATTGCTAGGCCCTTATACCCACAACACAACAAGTCATTGACTGACTCATCTGAGGAAGCCATGCTTTTGAGTGAGGGCACTCTCTGACCCTGAGCCAAACCCCAAATCTAGAGGCTGCTTGTTGACTTCTTGAGCCAGAAGCTCTTCCTCAAGGAGAAGGGTGGCGTGTCTCCACATGACCACAGGGAAATGAAAGGGGTTATAGAGGTACTCTAAGCTTTTACTCTGTGTACCACTATAATTGAACACATTAAGCATGTATTCATACTCAAAGAAATTTTCTTTGAGCCATGGAAAAACAGAATCTTTGGATTTAGCCCCAAGCAAGAATAATGAAAAAGGAAACACTTAACATCATTCAGGTAACATTTCTCATCTCCAGAATAAACTTTTTAAAAAATGCATCAACTTAGACAGAAGGGACGGGAAGGAGAAAGAGGAGAGAAACATCGATTGGTTGCCTTCCTTATTGCCCTGACCAGGGACGAGCCTGTAACCCAGGTATCTGCCCTGACCTGGAATGGGTGACCTTTTGGTTTGTGGACCACACTGGCCAGGTAACTGGACCACACTGGACAGGGCAAATAGACTTATTTTTTTTAATAGTCCTAAATGATCAGGACTCAGATGGGTTTATACTTTCATCTTCTTCACAGAATGCAAAAAGACAATGAAATAATTTCTGTAGAGTTCTAAAAGAAAGGGACTTTGAACCTAAAATTGTATATAAAATTTTGTACAAAGGCAAATGAGTCATTATTGAAATGTGAAAACAAATGAGAAATTTTTACTAAACTACTAAGTATTTCTTGCTACTCAAGCTTCCCGAACAACTTCAAGACATGTTTCTACAAATAAATTACCTAAAAAACATAGGAAGACATGAGATACAATAGCATTGAGGAAAAAAAAGAAACTAATAGTAAGTATAAAGAAATATTAAAATGGATATAAAACTTGATAAAGAAGGGCTTGAATATCATGAAAATGAAATAACTATATTATAAAAACTTCAAAAATATAATTAAAATTGGAAATAATTTCAACACCACACATCACTTTAGTGGATGGGGACGGGGGTAGAAACACAGCAAAGGTTGAGTCTTATTGTGGAGGAGGTTATGGTCATCTCCGATTCCCGGGTAGATTTGATCAGGGATGGGTTCATTCTCGATTCAGTGTTTATGGAGACAAGCGAGTTCCTCTGACTATCCATCCAGAGTCACCTGCTCATTTCTGTGATGGTAGACATGTGGACATAGTGGCTGAGAGCCCCACATGGAGTGAGGGAAGTTCCCTAGTGAACGAAAAGAAGGGAACTAGAAAGCCAAACTTTATAAGTACCCCAGACCACAACAAATGACACTTTCCAAGTCATAAAGGCAAAAAATAAAAAAGAAAAAGTCAAATCAGCAAATACTAGGAAATGTGATTTTTTAAAATGCCAATGAGCATAATAAATCAAAATATAAAAGATGATGGTTAAGAATAAAATTAAAATATTAGTAATCATAATAAATATAAACAGGACTCCTTTTAAGGGCTGGACTCATCTATATCCTATTTATAAGAGACACAGCTAGTACAAAAGACACCACAAGTTTGAAAATAAAGAAATAGATATATCAAGGGAATTCTAACAAGGAAAAAATATTGAGTGGTAAGAATAAATATAAATGCAACAGGAAATTCAAAGAGATAAAGTGTTAACTAAACAAAAGGAATCTTTTGTGTTGATAAAAAGTTATAAACCACCAAGATGTTATATCCACGCAACTTAGTGGGTCAAATAACATGACATCAAAATGTATAAAGTGGAACATGCAATAAAAAGAGTACTTGATGCAAAACATGTCACAACAGATGACTTCGACATACCTCTCTTAGCTATGACTAGATCAAATAGAGAAAAATTATGGAACATATTTATTAATAAAGATATGGGCACCTAAAATGTGTGCTATTACAGAATCTCTGATGTAAAATTCAAAACAAATATAAACTCATGCATTAAAAAAAATAAGAGTCTCAACTAAAAGATCATTTGAGTTGCGTAAATGTATAATTACCCTTGAAAACAAAGTATAAATAGAAAAGAAATCCTTGAAGTTTTCATTCTTCTTCCTTGGTCTTCTTTAATAATGATTTAAGCTAGTGGTGTAACGAGTACTTACATATTTATTCGTGGGGATGGGTGGACGATTAGACAGACAGACAGACAGACGCCTAGATAGATAAGCGTTGAGAATCAATCCTCAAATAAGTGTTTCATCCTGTACATCTGCTCCATCTAAGACTATCTCAGAGTTTATGAACCAGTACAGACCAATGTAAAAACTCGGTGAGTATGTATGGACTAGAAATATATCTGGTAAAATTAATTTTAAAATTTGAATCTCTGAGTAAAAATGATGTTTTAAATAAAGAAATATGAGCGAGACTGATTTTCTGACACTAAAGGACTTAGTTTTGGGGTCAAACAAAACAGCAACTATAGAGATCATGCAGATGACTTCTTAATCATACAAGCGGCCGTGTCCTCACCATGGAGAGGGTCACTGCCATCGACATCCATGTTGTTCTGCCAGATTCAAAAGATCATGTGGTTTATGCACAGCACAATGCATGCCGTGGAGAAGAGCGTACACGTTTCCATGCATCATGTAGAAATGAAAGCATTCATAGGTCAAAATGACAATATAGAAACCCCTTGGAGTGACATAACTGGAAGCTACTTTAAAACCATGAAACACATTAGCAGAATGGAATAAAAATATATTTTGTATGTCAAATAGTATTAACATCGTATTAACATCATGAATTCACAGATGAAATTATGATGAACTGAATTACGCCTCAATATTTTTGGCGGCAGGCTGATCAAGGGCACCTTAATGAAGATCTCATCGGTTTCCTCTTTCATCATGGCTGTGCTCTTGCAAGGCAAACCTCTCACACAACAAACCTCTCTCCCCCTCTCACAGACTTAAAAGTCAGCATCTCGCTGCTTAGCGAAGAACACTATATGATACAGAAGCAGTAGTTCATCTTCAGAAGGTCGCCCTACAAACGTAGTGCCAAGCTTTGCTCCCGTTTCACAGACGGAGAGTTTGATACAATGAAGGATAAGTGACTTGCCCTGACGAGACTAGGCAGTGGGTAAGTACAAATGAGATTTTGTCAGAAGCAATTCACAGAGCACAGAAACCAAGTGTGGCAGGAAGGAGGGAACTAGACCGTATCTCAGACAGATAAGAATGTAATGATGTAACTATGCTTGGAAATTCTAGTGATACCCATTGCACAGAAAAATATGTTTGATCATTTAAGAAACCGTTTTCTTAAACCAGCATTATAATTCTTCTTTACAGACACAAAACAAAACTTTAAAGAGGTTCTGTTTTGTTTTTGATAAACAACAAACTTTAAAAAAATTGCCTGTGTTTCAAACACAGTTAAACAAAGCAGTAATTTCCTTATACCAACAAATGCATACACAGTCCTGGTTAATTAATGAAGACAGTCAAATAGAGCTTAGAAATCTTGGTAAGAATAAGAAATGTATGTAACACAATACAGCACAAAATGGTGGAGACACAACCCTCTAAATTTTATAAATCTTCTTTTATACTCAGGACGTAATCTTTGTCCACCAATGGTTTCATAAACTTCACCAAGACAGGAATGAGAGGTTGGAGTCTGAGGTTCTAGGTATGGAGATGGGGAGAAAAAGCCAAATGTGGGAAGGGACACAAACATCAGCAGTAAAGATCATCTGGTTATTAATGTAACACTTTGTTTTCTGGTGTTTTCCTTTTTTAAAGCAAGTGAAACTCAATCCGAAAACTCAATCTGAAATTCCCAGATCAGCTTCTGGTTCTCCCACTGACAGTTGCCAATCTTGGCTGATTTCAGTTCATACACATTCAACATTCTCAGGTGATCTGCTTGTTGCGGGCCTTCCAGAATGTGGATCACTTTCAACAGATTCTCAACCGTATTTGAAGCATTTGTGCCACACTTTTATTACACAGCACTCATTGCATCATCCCTAAAATCCTTCTGAATCATTCAAATAGTTTCCACACAGGAATTTGTGTTCAAGTTTAAACTTTGTGTTCAAGTTTAACACAAAATTTGATGCAGACTTGTTGCTCAGTTACTTGAATGAGATGGCCACACAGTACACATGCTCAGTCCAGGGCGTCTACCGCCCCCACTGACTAGCCCAGTGAGGTTGTCATCGTTCCACGTGTGCATTCCAGTCCACTCTCCTTGCCTGCCAGGTCACGTCGATGTGCAAACTGTTCTCGTTATGTTACCAATGGTTGGACCTTTTCTGAACAGACCTCTTATAGAAGAATGTTGATTCCCTACCAAGCTCCCTATACCATCTTGAATTTTCCATGTTTTTAAGCAAGAATGCCCTGGGGTTTTTTTGAATATCACTTCCTTTCCACCAACACTGAGCTCCTTTATAACAGAGTGATATGAAGTGAGAGCCTCATTTAGAATTAATAAAAATATTAGTAAAAAAAAAAAGTAAGTTAAAACTAATTTTACATATCCATGTCATGCATTACTCAGCTCTTCAGAAATTTCAGAAACACTTATTGAAAGCAAATTTTAAAGAGCATCTCCATCTAGCATCTTGGTTCCAATCAAAGAAAGATAATCTTTTACCCTTGGAATGATCTACAGTATGTATCTATTTTAGACCTCCCAAATTTCTTTGATCATAAAACAGTCTTTATAAGTGTAACATGATGATAAGACAATAATAGCACTGTGCATGCTCGGATTAAAATAAAGAGCAATAACATAATCTCAGAATAATTGGCTATTAGAAGTGTTCAAACATGAATTCTAAAACAGAACCTAAACACAACAAAATAATTTTATTTGCTAAAAGCCAAAAATGAACAAAATCACAAAAGTATATGTTGTGGCCTGACTGGTGTCACAGTGGGCTGGGCATTGTCATGCCAACCAAAAGGTCTCCGACTGGTTCAGGGTCAGGCCACAGGCCCGGGTCGCAGGCCAGGTCCCGGGCTGTGGCGTGTGAGAGGCAGTGGATTGATGTTTCTCTCCCTTCCTTTCTCCCTCCCTTCTCTTCTCTCTAAAAATAAATAAAATCTTTTCAAAAAAATGTAAACTTTACTACACAAATTTTGTTATTTCTATTTTCTATGTCTAATTTACTTTCTTCTTTGACCTATGGATTTTTTGAAAATATGGCATTTAATTTACCAGCATTTCATAACATCTAAGATATCTTTTGTTGTTCATTTCTAGACTAATTCTATTGTGTTAAGAAAAAAATATTCTGTGTAACTCAAACCTTTGAAACTTACTGAAGCCTGTTTTATGGCTCAACATATTGTCTATTTTGATCAAAGTTCCGAATGCAATTGAAAAATTATATATTCCACTGTTATTGGGTGTAATATTCTATAAATGTTAATCAGGTCAAGTTAGTTGTCAAAATTTTCTATGTTCTTACTGAAATTTTTTGTTACATCCTATCAGTTCCTTAGGAGTGAGGTGTTAAAATCTCCAAATATTGTGGATTAAATATGATTGCTAATTTGTCTATTTTACCTTTTAGTTCTTATAGTCTTTATGTCATATATTTAGAAGCTATAGTCCATGTACATATTTAAATTTTTTATCTCCTAATGAATTGACCTTTTTATCATACAAAATGCCCTTTGTCTCAAGCTATATTCCTTGTTTTAAAATCTAGTTTTCTGATATTAATATAGTTATACCAATTATCTACTATGAAGGTTTACATAATATGTTTTTTATTCTTTTTCTTTCAACCAATCCCTATCCTTACATTTAAAATGTGTTTCTTGTACATAGCAAATAATTGTATATTGTTTTTCATTCAGTCTGTCAATATCTGTCTTTTAATTGTTGTGTTTGGTTCATTTACATTTATAGTATTTACTGATATGGCTGAATTAAGATCTCCATCTTATTTGGTTTTTTTTCCCCCATTTTTTGTTTCTGTATTCTTCCTTTCCTGGCTACTTTTGGATTAAAAATATTTTTATTCTCCCATTTTATATACTTTTTTGTTTGGGGGAGAGAGGGTTATTTTTTTCCTTTACTTTTTTTTTTTTTGGTATATGGTTTTAGTGCTTACTTTATAGATTAAAACAAGAATAATTGACTTTAGTCTTCCTTAAATTATTTTCCACTTTATAAACATAAATTTCATTTGAACAATTATTTTATAATCTATTTCTCATTATTATAAAGCCTACATTCATTATATACTTGCTTTGTACAGTTAATAGTCTTTTTAAAATACTTTTAAAAATACATTTTAAGTATGTATTTACCCATCCATCTACCCTGTCTAGTGCTCTTCATTTCTTCCTGTGTAGCTGAGCTTCCCTCTAGGATCATTTCTCCTCAGACCAAAGAATCTCCTTTAGAACATATTGTAGTGTTATTCTGCTGTTAAGTCCTTCCTTCTTTCTGTTTGGAAATGTCTAGTTGGCTTTTATTTTTCTAGAGAATATTTTTACTGAGCATAAAATTCTAAGTTGGCAGTTTTTCTTTTAATACTTTAAAGATATCATCTAATTGTCTTCAGGTTTCCATTGTTCTTAATGGAAAGTCTGATGTCATTCTGACCGATGTTACTATGAATGTAATATATTTTTTCTTTTGATTGCTAAGATTTTCTCTTTATTACTGGTTTCTAGCACTTAGGCTATGATATGTCTTTGATTTTTATGTACATTTCTCCTATTTGGATTTCACTGAGTTTCTTGAATTTAGGTGTTGATGTCATTTAGCATTTTTGAAGATTCTTGGCTTGCCTTGTCTCTGATGAAACCTCTCTATATGACTATCTTATTTTCCCCCTATATGTTATGAGTCGTTTTCATAGTTAATTTTTATTGTATTTTTTCCATTACCATCTATCCCCCTTATATCCTTTTCCACCTCCACCCACCCCTGCCCCACTGCAGTCACCACAATGTTGTCTGTGTCCATGAGTCCTTTTTCTTTTTTGCTCCATCCCTACTACACTCCCACCCCAACAATGTCTTTTTCTGCTCTGGCTGCTTTTAAGATTATATTCTAACTTTGATTTTTCAGCAATTTGATTGTCCATTGGTGTTATCAACCTTTTAACCTTCGGGGGAGGGCTCATTGTGTTTATTGGATACACAGATTTTTAGTTTACTAGAAATGTGGGAAATTTGGGGGCATTATTTCTTGAAATAATTTTTTATCTCTCCATCTACTTCTGGAACTCAAATTAGATATTTGTTGACTTCTTGTTTCAGCCTTCTTTCAATGAGGCCTTGTTAATATTTTGCATTTTTTACTTCCAGATTTCCATTACATATATACATACATACAGTTGTTTATATCTTCTCATTATGTTTATGTTTTCTTTTAAATCCTTGAGTGTATTGATAACACCTGTTAAAGCTCCTGTCTGATTTCCATTAACGCTATCATTTTTTCTCCTGTTACTATTGATTGATTTTATTCTAGTTATAGGTCACATTTCATTGCTCCTTTGTATATGTAATTACTTTGATTGGATTTTGGACACTGAATATTACACTATCCATTATCTTGACTTTTTTGTCTAGTGTTGAAAGTTGTTGTATCATTTCATTAAGTTACTTAAGTTACTTCAAATTATGTAACTTGAAAATCAACTAGATCATTTTGAGGCTTATCTTTAAACTTTGTTAAGATAGGTCTAGAGTAACCTGTACTGAAGGGCTGGCTTAGCCATACTACTAATGCATGATCCTCTGGAGTCTCTATGAATGTCCCAGAAATTCAAAGTCTCTTTATTCTGGTTGCTTAGAATTAAAATTTCTCTACCCAGTGTTAATTCTGGAAATTGTTTCATTTATAGCACCCTTCTTGTTCTTTATTTGAACTCACAAGGGTTTCCCAAATGCATAGTTTAGTATTCAGCAACTAATTCAATGGGGACCCTATTCATATTTGTTGAAGTTTTTTTGTTAGATAACTCTCTTTTCTCCACAATTCTGCTCAACAAATCCCAGCCACCTCCATTTCCTGCAAACTCCAAACTCTATCCCTTTGATTCAGTGAGAGTACAATCTATGCTCTACTTGGGTTCTCCCCTTCCTACAACATGGGCTAGAAAATGCTTCTGAGGGAAACACAGGGTGATTTGGGGCTTAGCTTGCTTGTTTCCCTTCTCTCAGGGGTCACATTCTTGCACTGCCCATTGCCCAATATCTAACAGCTGTTCCATGAATTTTGTTGAGATTTTTAGCTATTTACAGCAGGAAGAAAGGTCTGGTACCAGTTACTTCACTAAGTCCAAAAATGGAAACTTATATTATCTTTTATAAAGTAAAACTCCTAGTGTTAAAAAGTAATTTAAGTAAATTTTTCTGGAAAAATTAAAGTTTTGTTAATAATTTTGGGGGGATTTAATTTTTTTGCTTGCTTTTCTTGCTAAGTTACTTTGTCTAGTTATCTCTAGAGTTTTAAAATCACTGAGAATCCAGTCTTTCCTTTCCTGGTCTGAAATAACTCTACTTTTTTCACTCCTATTTATCTTAAAATGCTCTGGGTAGAATTAGACCACTTTTAAAAACTATTTGATTTACAGTGCTAGGTTCATGATCATCTCTTGGAAAATTGCCCAATGGAGATGTTAGCTTTGTTAATCTTAGAACACCAAATGATAGTCATAAGAGGCCTTTTAGAGCACCTGTCCCAATACTCTAATTTTACTCATAAGGAAATTGTGTTCTAGGACAGTTCATAACCAACCCAAAATTGTCTAGCTCGTGGTTGGCAAGATGAGGACCAGAACTCACATTTCCCTCTCTAAGTTCGGTTTTTGGTTTCTGTATATTTGTGTGTGTGTTTCTTTGACTTCATCACACTGCCTTCCTCATTGGAACTGGAATTTGTGTAATAAACTTTCCCATTCACTTCATTTGCTTAATAAGATTAATATCAATAAAGGCAAACTTGCTTTCTCTTTGTTTTATCATTTCTAACTACTGACATCTTTTTATTGTTGTTAAAGTCCTTTTTGCGTTGAATGAGTCAAGGAAGCCTGATGCCAGCTTAATCATCATACTCCTCCTGCTGGAAAGAATAACTAACTACAGGCAATGAGAAGGCATTCAGTCCAGACACCAGACAGGAAAAGGTTGTGCTAGATGCTCAAGTGGCAGAGAGGTAGGTGTAAAAGTGATTGGAAAGATAAGACTGCATATAGAAACTCAACTCTTCATCTCTGGAGCCAGAAGTCCTTGCTGTTGTCCTTTACTAGGCATAAGGTCTGTGTCTGAGCCCTAAAATACTAGTAGAATATTATTAAAGATGAGAAATCTGTTTGGCACCTGTTGAAGATAGAGCTTACCTAGAGAGGCTAGCAATGTTTTCTCTATCATCCTACAAAACAACCTACCAAGAAAATGAGAGCAGTATCCTGAGGGCCGCATCACAGCAGGTGGTATCTAGCATTACCTTTGTGGAAGGTTCCCTCTGAGTCAGGGCCTTGTCCTAGTCCTGATGCTTCCTGCAGTGCAGCCCGCAGCGCCTCCCCCCCCCCCCCATTCCTTCCCCTGGCTATTAACACCAAGCTCGTCTGCATCTCTGTGGGCTTTTTCCTAATTCTTGTGCAGAGAGCACAAGCTATTTTCAAGTCTCTTATAAGAAGAAAAAAATTCCACAACAACTCAGACTGCACTAATTTCCATTATGTTAATAATTAGTCTTTTTAATCAATAACTTGCAAGAAATGATTAAAAGCCTCCCCACATACAAATTTATCATCTTGGGTGCAATGTTGCTATTAACAAGCCTTAAAAATTGGGGTGTGTTTTTTTTTACTAGTTTACAAGGTTAGATTGCAAAGAGTAAATATTTTATTAAACTTCTCAGTTATTTATTATCTTTTCCCTTCCCCCTCATAATACATGGCATTGCTTATAAAATAAATCAAATATTATATATCCACTTATAGAACTGTGTTCCAGACTTCTTTAGCTCAGACTTCCTTTGCCTTACCCCAAAGGCAAAGATATAGCCCCTTATTCTGTGTTATTACAATATAACTAGACACGAAGAGTCAGAGAAAAAGGAACCCTTTTAGAATAGCAGATAATATCACCTAATATTATTGTGCATTTGCAGTAAGTCACACACTGTCTTAAACACTTCTATTTACATTTCCTTATTTGATCCTCACAACCACCCCATGATTTAGGTACTACTATTGCCCCCACTTCGTTAATGAGGAAAGCGAGGCTTGGGGAGGGTAAATGACAGCCCGATATTACACAGGTGGTAAGTGCTGGAAGGCTGGCGTCAGCCCTGCAATCTGTGCTTTCAGCCACGCCGTTCCTTACTCCCATGCTTTTAGCAGGTTCTCACTGTGCTCGCTACATGTGATGACAGACCTGCGTCAGGCCCTTTAGGTGGCAGAAAGTCTCCAGACAGCTTTCAAAGAACCAAGATAAGAAACAGACAAAGCAGCACAATGGATAACAGGGTTATGTTCCATTTCCTGAGTATTGGCTGCTATTACACACATTTCTCTTATACAAAAGGAAATATATTTGAATGCAAACAGTCGTGGAGGATGATGATATTTAAGAGAAATCCTTGAAGCTTCTCTAGTATACAAAGAAAAAGGTCAACCTTTTGCAAATTTTAGTATTTTATCTATTTCGATTATAAATTACTCAGGATGTTTGAGGATTATAATACATAACAGTATCAACACACTTGAGAACACTAAAGAATAATCAAATATCATATAAGCAGTTACTGAATTTTGATGTCAGGAGTCATAGGTTCTAATCTATGTTCTACCAATAAGTTATGAATGACTTTAACTTCATTTGCAATATGATAATTTTATTTGCTTTATTTGATCATGATAATAGTACTAAACTCATAGATGTGTTGATTGATAAGATAACCTATGCAAGGTGCCTCAGATCTGGAAAGAACTCAGTCGGAGTTGGAAAATGCGAACAGTTCTGCAGCCCACTATGTAAAAACTCAAATGGGACTTGTGCCTGTAACTAATCCCACCAGATTCCCAAGCACTGAGGGGTAAAGGTAATGTGCATGTTTGCTTTGGCTTCTGTAGTAGTAAAGATGCACTGGAGGTCTCCACCCTGATTCGTCTCTTCATTCCCACCAGTTACACGGCGTGGCACTAAAGAACTTGTGACTATTCAATAGATTCAGTGCACTGAGAAGAAAGAACATTTGCTTCTGAGTAAGTGTCACTGTGAAGGAAAACCACTCCCACCATTAATTCTGAAGGAAAAGTAGTACAAAAATTGAACAGAAGGTGATTGTGATGGAATTTGGTTTTCGAAGTCAAGGAAGCTCCTACTGGAGTCTTGAAAACTACCACATAATCATTTGTGCAAGTTAGTTAAACTCTACTTCCTCTAGTACTATATGAGATTAATAATACTTATTTACTTCACAGGGTTATTGTTTGAAATAGAGATGATGTTTTAAATAGGCTCAAAATGGTGCCTCAGGTATAGCAGTAACTAAGTAAATATAGGCAGAAACTCTATACAATATATAACTCTTCCTATTATGGTATTGATTTTGCCAATAATATTAATGATAACAATAGTTATAATTATCTGATTTACAGTTTCTGAAACAGAAAGTATCCACAACCAGGAAATAACCCTGATGAGCATTTATGAAGACATTTTTTAAGTTAGATTTACATAGTATGAAAATTTCACTGACAGAGGGAATATACTCTAGCTGGTATTATAACAAGCTATCCTCTGTGTTTTTGGTTGTAAACCTTAAGAATACATCTGCGACTGGGGGAATTGGCTACTAACAGGAAAATTTTTTAGTTAAATCTACCCATCCCCAACTGTCCACTCAAACCCAGATGATAGTGGTTCTGCCTTATCTGGTTTATCCTGGAACACAGGAGCCTGATCTTTGCCATCGGACTTCCTGTTGAATCATTGTTCTTTCTTTAGCAAAGTGAGATTGTCTGTCCCCAAGTTTAATATAAGTGAAGGGACTTGTGGATATCAAGTAAGCACATTAAAAATATAGCCAAGGTCTTTTGGGAATATCTGAGGCTGGTCATTAAATAACCGTCCTACAGCTCGCAGAGCCCAGAAATAGCACTTTGTATCCTGTTACCTGAAGGGATTAAAAGAAAACCATATATCAGAACACAGTTCTGAGTTACAAAGACTGGTTTCTGCTGTTTTAAATGACCTAAAACTCCCTCAAACCAAACTGAAAGAGATCAAAGTTTTGGCCCAGCAACTTTGAATATCAGATGAAATGCCCCAGTTGGGTTAGTTTGATTATTCTTCTTTAGCCTAATTGTTTCTCTCTATCACCTTGTGCCATTAATGGAGAAAATTAATCTTGGAAGTTCTAATGGATCAGCATTTTCAATTATTCATTCCAGCTAAGGAATTTTTTTTTAAGAAAAGCTCAGTGTTCTCGGTTACGATAAGCTTCCCAACAGACACTGATATCCAACCTGAACTGCTAACCCCCCCCAGAGCATCTCTTCCATAGAAATTTTTCTGAGGATTTAAAAAATCCATTCTGCTTATTTCCTTTCTTAAAGTCCAAACTCATAATCAGCTTAAAGCATAAAAATTGTTTAATAAGCATTTTAACAATTTTTTTCCAAAGAGTATTTTCAGAAAAGAGAGCGGTAGAAACGGAAGGAATGTGGAAGAACAAATACTTCAGTCTTTTTTAGAACTGCTTCTGTTATGAGCACGATAATCTAACATATACTGTTGACACTGGCCCCGATTTATTACCAGGCTAGACTTTAGGAATACATCAACCTCTTCTAATCTAAAGACAAAACAAAGAACCTCCTTGTTCCTAGCATCTTTCCTGCTCCAGTGTGGCCCTTCTCTGTTTAGTATTGAATCATTTCTTCTGTGTAATTTTCATCTACCTTGATGGTATGGAAGGGAGGTGCTGCGGGAAGGGAGTAACCCCATTGTTACTCCTTACAAAATAGACTCTCAATGTTTAAGAAGAGTTTTGGTGAAGACGGTTTTCCTGATCACTCCAGAAAAGTTCTGCTGACTTTGGCAAGACTTGGGTGTTTTGTTTTTCTCGCCTGTAAACTGCATGCTCAGGCTTCATTTTAAGGGGATGTACATTTGCTAAATGAAGAAAAGGAGATTGCAGCTCCCTTAATGCTATTCTTTAGTTGCTCAAGATTTGTAATGCTTCCAAATGGTATCGCACTAAAATGAGATCATTCAAATACAGGCAAAAGTCTAATTTTTCAAATCCCTTATTTTAGTAAATAATTACAGATTCCAGGTGTTTTATTACCACTTCAAAATATATTTAAGGAAAAGTCTCTGAAAACTGAGGTTTTAACAATTTTCCCCTTAAAACTCTCCATTTTGCAAACTTGCCCAGTTTCTCCCAGACTCCAAAAATCTGAACATACTCAAAGTTATCATTCATGTGAGTTAGAAACCTGGTGCCAAGGAATTCTGTCTCCAGGGATGGAGTGTCTTAATCCCTGGTCTGGGAGGAAGTAAATTGCTAGACATTTTTTCTCCCCCCAGTGGTTCACACTTAAATTAATAATGTATATAATGCCACACCTTGTTCAGTCCCAAATCAAATGTCACCAGTCCACAAAGGCCTTCCACAACCCTCCTCTCTAGAATATTCTTATCCCATAACCCTCCTCTCTAGAGTATTCCCATCCCATTACTTTCTATTTATGTCATCCTGGTTCTTTCTTGCCTAGCATCCATCACAACACGTAAGTATTGTCATTGTTCATTGAATGCCTTAGCCTACTAGAGGTAAATTCCTGAGAGCAAGTGACTCGCCATCATCTTCATTCCTGTCTCCCTAGAGCCTAGTGGTGGGTTGAATGAATGAGAAAAGGAACTAATATTTCCTGCTGCTGTTCAACCCTTTTGGATGCTTCTCCTCTATTCCTGATCTCTTCTCAACCAAAATACAGCCAGCATGGAATGTATTTATTTTTCCTGATTACCCAGTGAATAGATGTTTATTTTAGCAAATTTGGGTGGAAAACCTATAAGTCATGGAAAAAGATAAGTAAAATCCCTAGAGAAAATTAAAATCATTAGGATTGACTAATCATCACAGTTTGTCTAAGAATTGAGGAAATCCCCAAGATATAGAAGAAAACAGGAAAAGTCAGGGCCAGCCAGGATGAGACGGTTAGCCCACACCTCACCTCTCACTCAGTCGTCACTCAGTATTCTATTTTCACCCAATACTTTATGCATATTATTGTTAATTGAGGTTTCACTGTATAATTTTGAATTCTACTCTTTCCGATTAATTTTATATCATACACATTTTCCCACATGATTAATTCTTTCTTAACATCATTTTAAAAACTGTTTAATTTTGTACGCTACACTTAAGAAACAATGTAATATAAGACCAAGATCAAACAGTATAAGAGCTAGATTACCTGGGTTCAAGTTCCAACTCTGCCTTAGGCATTTACTTATCCTCCCTGTGCACTTGTTTCTTCACCTCTAATACAGGGATCCAAACAGTGCATGCCTTACAGTGTTTTTGAGAGGATTAAATGGGTTTATATTTGAGTGCTATTGCACTAACTGCCTCTCTATTTTTCTCGCTAGAAGACTGTGCAGTATAACAGACTATTTATACCACAGGGGTGTCAGACCCTGCTTCCTCCTCCTTCTATCTTTCAGAGGACTGACTTCCACACAAGCCTTTGTATTCCTACCTCCACCTCACACCTGCTTCCCAGAGGACCCAACCAATACAGAAACTTTGCTAATTCGATAGAAGAAAAAAAGGCATTTCATTATTTTAGTTGCATTTGTTTGATTATAGACTTGAGTGAATTTTATTTATCTTCATTAGGCTCTGAAATTTCCTCTTTTGTGAATTATTCACCATCTTTGCCCATTTTGCCTCTTGGGGTCAGCATTTTTCTTGTCTGTTTGTGTAAGTTCTTTATAGAGAAAAAAGTATTAGCCCTTTATGTCATAATTGGTTTTTCGTGTACAGAACTTCTACATTGTCATCAAATGATTATAAACACAAATGATTATAAATTACTTTATAATTTTTATCTTTGCTCTAAGGCCAAGAGAATACATTCCCTTCCTGAGATCAGTCACTTATAGTTTCGCCCTATTTTTTAATGACTTATATTTAGTCTATCTGGAATAAATTTGCACTT
>PVJI01005120.1:0-32921 GCA_004026765.1 Micronycteris hirsuta | reverse complement strand
AAAGAAGGCTTGCAGGTGGCACATTTTTGTAAAACTGGAAAACTAGTTTAAACCCTAGAAATAAAGAGGCATCACTCCACTCTGACTGGATGATAAAATGCAGAACGAAGAATAAATCAACTAAAAACAACTACATTACAAAAGTCACTTAGAACAGTGAAGGCATAGTGGGCAGTCCTAGGTAAAGACATTGCTTTTGAAAATGTAAGTCATGGCAGCCTAGAAGAGGGAAATTAGTGTGGCAACTCAAAGCATGAGTCTTATGGTCAAACAGACCCAGATCCGAATCTGTGTTACTTTAGGGATCTGGGACAATGGGTTTCTTCATCTGTGAAGTGGAAATGTTACTATTTCCTACCTCACAGGTTTGTTGTGGAAATTAAATGAGATTAGCATGCAAAGTACTTAGCCCAGAAGCTGAGACATTGCAAGCACTCAATAAATGATAGCTGTTATCACTTTTGTTGTTATTTCTCAGCATCATCCTAGCAGGAGAAAGAGCTAGATAAATCCTCTAGTCCATCCTTCTGCTTCTACTTTGGATCACATTTAAATACTTAGAGAAAACAAAATGAGTCCCTCTCCTATTTTCAAGGGCACTTAGGGAAAGAAAAGAACATGATTTCCCTATAGGAATTCTTGCTCACTCAGAAATGCTTTCTAGTTTTCCTAAAAACCTCTCATGTTGCAACTTTAGCCTGTTTCTTCTTGCTATCTTTACTGTGGATGAGGATTGGTTTATCACCCTCTTTAGTGACCCTGTAGATACTGCACTTATGATTTGGTCTTCCCTTCTTACTCCGTTGGACCCCACCCCAAACACACAGCCATTTGCCCCAACACTTTCACTTTTCAAAAAGGAAATAAAGGAGATAATAATCTTACTACCCTTTGGTTATAATTCACTGTACGAAAATCAGTAGTCTTAAACAGTGGGCAGTAATTCTCAGACCTGTTTTGTAATATATCAAGGAATTTCTCTGTACCAAGAAGAATAATGGCAAACCTGAGCAATTAAGTCAAGACAATGAATCATGTAAAGCAAAATCATGTGATCTGAAGGAAGATGTGTTAATGATATGGAGTGACAAGAATCAGGGCAGAGCAATTGCAGACAGTGTCTGATGAAGAGCTCAATTCGTTAAAGGGTCAGTATGGTGAAACAATCACATACATTTATCTCCTCTTCCTCTTGAGATGCTGTTAAAATGACAGAAACAGACTACAAAGGGAATAATTTTTAATGCTCTGCAAAACGCAGAGGAAGGGCTCCATTTGTGACCAATATATTAGTCCAATTCCTGGAAGACTAAATGCTGATAGAGAAGTGTTCTGTTTGCTGGTGGAGCAAGAAGGAAGAAGCCTCTATCTAAAGAGAGAGGAGAGTGTGTATACAATACAAGTACTGGGGATGGGGCAGGGAATACAAATAAGGAGAACAATGATGCAAAGAATACAAGAGAGGCATAGACGCCGATATCCAGATACAAGTGGTGGAACTGAGCTATAAGGACTAAAAACAGAGGGATTAAAGTGTGTTTTCAGAAAAGTTCCCCTCTCCGTCTCTCAAATTCTTTTGTAGTGTCTATCTTAAAAAAAGTATAGAGGGTCCTTTTCTAATGAAATTGAGTAAGATCAATACAAGAGATCCAAGATCAATTAACAGGAGTTCCAGGAAAGGAGAACAGAGAAATGAAGAAACAGAAGCATTTTCAAATAAGAAAGAAAATTTTCTAGAGACAAAGAATGTAAGTCTGCATATCAAAGAAGCCCCCAGCTAGCCAACACAATGAATGAATAAAGACACACCCACATAGAGAACTGAGAACACAAACAATAAAGACAAGATCCTAAAAATTTCCCCTAAAAACAAAACTGTTTATCGACAAAGCAGTGTTACTCAGAATCGTAGTCAACTTCTCAATGACAATGCGGGTTGCATAAAGACAGTGCAATAATATTTTTATAATTCTGATGGAAAAGGATTTTGAACCTGGAATTCTCTACCCACACAATCTGTCAATCAAGTGTGATGTAGATTAAATTCATTTTCAAGTGTGCAAAAGCTGAGAAAATTTACATTCCACACACCATTTCTTAGAAAATTTCTTGAGAGTGTGACCCAGTAAAGCATGAGAATAAGTCAATAAAGTGAAAGGAAGCCCTGGGACGACCTGAGAGCGGTTCGTGCTGGATAAGACGGACGGTAAGACTTCGTTGGGGAGGACGAGGTGGGGAATACTCCAGGGAAAGGGTGGACTCAGTGGCATGTCTGGTGCTATGGAGGGTATGGAACTACTAAAGACTACCAGAAAGACAAAGTGCAAGCGAAAGGAGCCTTTTAGAAATGTCACGGGGAACGAAGCTATAGAAGAAAAATGTATTCATCATAGTATAACAGCTCATAGTATAATATAGTGTAATTTTCAAAAAGTCAAAATAATAATATTTTGTTGCTTTTAAACTTTTGGACTCAACCTCTAGGCAACACATGGAAGACTAAATTTTAGTTCCAGAATAGACCACAAATGTATCAACTTGACAATGCAAATGAAAATGTACAGATGTTAGAAGTTAGAAAGGGGAAGGAGTGGAAAAAACTAAATGGAAGGATGTGAAGGCACCAGTGTCCTTATCTGACAAGATGGGTGATCAACAATAATGTATATAGTTGATAAAATAAAAAAATTAAGGTGTGGTAATATCTTTAATGATACTAGGGAAGTGGTGGGTAGCATCACTGAATAGATATATCATTTCTCAGCTATTACACAGGAAGCAAATACAGATAATGTCTAAAATTGATCAGTCAAGCATGATAAAATATGCTAAAAATGTTCTGGAATTAGTGCACAATTCTGAATATATTAAAAAATACTGAATTGTATACTATAAAAGGGTACATTGTATGGTATATGAATTATGCCTCAATAAACCTGTTATAAATTGCATTAACTTTAAAAGTAAAATTAGTTATATAATATAGTATGTATGTGATATGAGATTTTTTTAAAGTATAGAATAAGAAAGAAAATAAGAGGGAATAATTGCACAGTTATCCATGATTAGTTGTAGTCACTCCAAAAGGCTTGTTATTATTCTAATCTGATCATCAGGAGAACCTAGGGTAGTATCCAAAAAAGCAGCATGGAACGGTTTCCAACAAAAGCAGACCTTACTTTTTTAACGATAGGAAAGCTATCTTAAAAGAAAATTTATTCAGGTCTTGTTTTGTTTTGTTTTGTTCTGTTTTTCTTATTGTTTGATGTGGATTTGAAGTTTAGATTGGCTTGGATTACATTTGACTAGGCAAAAAACAATTATGCAAAAGTTACCATTTATCAAATATTATCTTCTTTCAGATGAGTACCTGTGTATACGGAAAATGTCTAGAAATAGATGGGACAAGAACAATAGAAGGAATTCAGAAAACCCTGCCTTTCATTAAAATAAAGAGGCTAGTTTTAAAATGCTGTGTTTGGGACTTGGAATGCAAAACATCTCAACTTGGCATTTGAATGCTTTTTCCTCCCCAGCCCATCACATTCTTTCCTCTATCTTCCTGGGAAGGTTGAGTGGGAGGGTCAGCAATTCCTGGACAGGACCCAGGGAGCCTATGATCTTAGTGGTACTTGGGTTGTATCCAGTTCTCAGGACTTAATGCTTATCATTATAACATTGTGATAACAAAACACTGGCAGACACACAGTATTATTTATTCCTTCACATTAAAGACTTTAGAATAAATTATTCCTTTTTTAGAAAAGTTTTTGAGGGCACAGTTTACATAAATCAAAGGTAATATTGTTATAATTTCAAATAGAGTAAACATCCGTGTGTCCACAATGATTTACGAATGTAGAGAACGGCTGTAAAGGCCACCAGGACTCTTTCCAGCTCTAAACAGGAAGGGCAGATTACTGTGTTGTTTTGGATCTGCTTTTACGTGTTCTCTGTTTCCGCAAAAACTGAAGCTCAGAGAGGTGAAGGAAACTGGTCAAGGTAACACAGAAATGGGTGGACCAAATTTAAACTCCGGTTTTTTATTCCAAATTCATTACATTGTCTTATCACCTCCCAGTTGCCTTACATTATTTCAGCTTCTTCTTTGGGACTCCTTGAATTCACTCTAAGTAACATCTCTCTTGGCAAAAAAAAAATTTAACAAAATATACTCTCTTAACAGGCAAAAAGAAGGGTATATGTTTCTGCACACAACTCTACGAAAGGGGCTCATACGGTTCCGTGAAAGGAACAACTGCAACCATGTTAACTTTAATGGAGGAATAAATAAGTGATCAAATGGTATAATTGTACTGCTGGATAGAAACCTACATGAGACTTTCTCTTGAGTGATTTATTTTGATCTTTTATTTAAAGCAGGCCTTTTAAAAAAAGATTGTTTGATTAAACAGCCAAATTAAAAGCTAAGCAAATTTCTCAGCAGGCAATTTTAACTTTCCAGATTTGGAAATGCCCTTGCATTGCCATTGCCCTCTTTAAAAATGAAAATGGTGCCTCTTGAGGATGCCGGCCTGAGGCAGACCATCCAGAAGCAGCCCCAGGCCTCTAAATCCATCGAACCAATTCCCACACGCTCAGGGAGTGGCAGGGAAGAAAACAAGCCTGTGTATCATATTGGATAGCTCCACTGCACTCTGTCTGCTCTCTTAAGTTAATTATTTTCTATTTATTAAAATTACCCAGCTGCCTTGGAACCTAACAAGCAGAATGTTCTTTCTCTACCTCGCCACTGCTGGAATCCATAAATCATACTGCAGGGCTAATGCAAATGGCTTTAAAGAAAAAGGCAAACATTTCCTTTATAACCATGAACTTTGTGATAGTGTTGATAGAGTTGAGCTCACCCAGAAATCAGTACTCAGGTGGGACCCAAACTGGGCCAGGAGGAAAGGCAACAAAGTCCCGATGTGGTTGCTTCCTGGAACCTGAGTGTGAAAAGGCGCAGTAAGTGATGAAGGCCTCAGCTCGACCACCAGAAGATCCCTGGAGTCCAAAGACAAGAATAGTATATGGCCTCCTGTTTTGATGGTTCATGGTCACTTCACTTTCTACTCTCTTTTGAGATGAGAATACATAATATAGACATACTTAGGATTCTCCTTACTTTCAGTAGGTATGGCTGTGGTTCAAGTGACCTACCTCTTCCACTGAATTCAGGGATTCAGAATATGAACTATTCTAAGCCCATCTGTGTTCTAGCTCTTGGTCACTAGAACTAGTTCTGGACCATCAATACCCACAACCTTAAATTCTGAGACCCCTCTGAATTTTGGGGGGTAGACTATCATTCCTTCTGCTGGGCTAAGATACGCGAGGAAACTGGGAGCAGCCGGAGGACGCGGTACACAGCCCGAGGCTAGCCCAGTGCACTGAGAGTAGAGCGCAGAGGGACGGAGACAAACAGCAGCTGATTTCTGAGACCACCATCCCAACCACAAATCCTGCCCTACCTGAAGCTCCTAGATTTTTCAGTTACTTGGGCCCATAAATTCCCTTTCTTGCTAAACAAACTTAAGGTGGGTTCTCCATCGCTGGCAACAGAAAGAATCCAAACTGATATACATTTCATTTATACAAATGTGTTTGTGGAAACTGGAAAATAAAAATGCATTCATATTTTCAGCCATTTCTATTGGGAGATATTTTGCCAAATCTGTGGAAATAAACATTGTTGGCCATGTAGCTAGACAAATGGCAGCAATTATATACTTTGTAAAGTATGAAATGCTACTTCATTGCACCAGAACATTGTTACAATAGGAACTTTTACACACGCACGTCATTGGTCACCACTGGAACCACAAGTGAATTTGACCAATCCGAGGTCAGCAATGCCCAGACTGTGGCATGCAGAGTTGTTTATTCATGTAAGCAATCAGAATTCAGTAATTAAACCGAGTAGTAGATGATGCTTCACTTTATAAGCAATGTTAATCAATTTAGAAGTGCATTGCCAGTGATTAGGGAGTAATAATAAAATAATAAGGTTATAAGAAAAACAGTTTGAGTGGAAAAAGACCAGAATATTTGATCCGGGTCATGGAAAAAAGCATGTTCTTCTACAGGCTTCATGTATACCTTTCTGTTTTTAAGTCCTGATTGCTCTGAAGACACCACTGATGGGTGGGGAAGGAAACATTTATCTTTAAGTGTCTCTCATCAGTTAGGAAGCTTTTTGTAGCACAAACACAATTTAAACCGACTTAGAGAATAAGGGAATCTAATGACTCTTAACCAGAGGGACTAGAGAGCAAAATTTGGTGTCAGTTTGAGCCAAAGCTTAGTAACATCATCAGGGCCAGTTCTTCCTGTTTTTTTGCAGTTCCCTTGGCTTGTGCCAGCCTCCCTGTGTTGGCTTTTTAGTTAGACTGGGTTTCCTTGCGGTAGCAAGGCTGTTGCCAGCAGCTCCCAGGACTAAACGCTTCTCATTCACACAGGGACAGGATGAACTACCTTTGCTTCCCATCATAAAACCAAATTCTTAGGCTTTGTACTGCCCGACTTTCCCACCCCTGAAAAAAATTACTGTGGCCAGGGAAGTCATGCATCATCGTAATTTCAGACCTGGGACATAATCCCATGCCTAAACCAGTAATATAGCTACAGCTAGACCAATGAGACCCCACCTCTAGAGCTAGGGAAGGAGTTGATCCTACCCAACCACATGGTTTCCACCTAAGGCAAGAGGGTGAAATGAATATTATCCAGGCAACCAAGATGGGTTTTTTGTTTTTTTGTTTTTTCCGAGATCAGACAAGATCAGGCGCGTTCAGGGTGGTTTGGCTGTAGACTCAAGATGTTTTTTTCTTTTAAGATTTTATTTATTTACCACTTTTAGAGAGAGGGGGAGGGAGGGAGAAAAAGAGGGAGTGAAACATCAATGTGTGGTTATCTCTCACGTACCCTCTACTGGGGACCTGGCCTGCAACCCAGGCCTGTGCCCTGACTGGGACCCGATTGGGCAATGCTTTGGTTCTCAGGCTGGTGCTCAATCCACTGAGCCACACCAGCCAGGGCCAACCAAGATGTTTTTTGTCACCATTTTTTACTACCAGACTGAAGCCGACCAACAGAGTGAGCTAGCTGGGCAGCCGCCCAGGGTGCCAATCAATAGACTATCACTGGGAGCCTTCACGGGAAGCGCATGTAGACGAAGAACACCACTCAGGGCTCTCCTGTGGGAGGGCCGTTGTGTTCCTTAGGCCGAGCATACATAATTCAGGCTAATTTTTCCATAGGGAAAAATGGAAACAGCATATGAATCTATCATCGTTGTTGCCCTAAGTTTTCTCCAGATTACCCTAATATATCATAAAACGCTTTCTCCAGAAGTACTGGCCTGGTGTGTTAGGGTGTTTAGTCTTATTTTAGCACATCTAATTTCCATTCCACAGATATTGATTCTCAGGCTCAGTTTTTCAGCACTATAATGTGGACCACATTTAAATGAATGCTTAAATGGCATTTCTATTGAATACCAAAAACATTTTATTTTCCTATTTTCCCTAAACATTTTAAGTGATCACAACAGCAAATGTTAAAGCAAAGGCGAAATGGTTACAGTTACAAAGTGTTTGCAGCAGATACAGTTGACATCTTGGGTCGCATTCCCTAAGCCTCCAAGGACCATCGACAGGCCCTCAAACGCCACCAGCGGTTTTTCCATTTTCTATATCGGGACCTTCACTGAAATCTGAAGACCAGGTACTCACGTGGCCCAGAGGTGAGCAAGGCCAGGAAACGTAACAGGTGCTCAGTAAACATCTGTTGAATGAGGGAATGTTCCGTTCTCATAGATTGCCATCGAACTGCTCTGTCAGTAGACAAACGGTAGGGCTGTCGCTGTGCTGTGAAGGCCGCGCGTGTCTGGAACCTAAATAATGTGGACACAAGGCCGCCCGGAGGAGCTGTCTGCGGGGACGCAACGATTCTGTGTTGGCGCAGTAGCGGCTCTCCGCATTTGGCTTTGAGCACTTGAAACATGGCTAGTGTGAATAAACCACTAAAATTTTAATTTGACTTATTTACTTGAATTTAAGTTTAAATAGCCACATGTGTCTAACAGCTGCCACACTGGCCGGCACAAGATAGGACACGTCAGGTACTGCCCCACCCAGGTCTGCCCCACGCCAGGCACAGTTCCAAGGCTTTTCTTTTCTTTTTATTTTTAAAGATTTTATTTATTTATTTTTTAGAAAGAGAGGAAGGGAGGGAGAAAGAGAGGGAGAGAAACAGCAATGTATGGTTGCCTCTCACATGGCCCTCACTGGGGACCTGGCCCGCAACCCAGGCATGTGCCCCGACTGGGAATCGAACCGGGACCCTCTGGTTCCCAGTGTGCTCAATCCACTGAGCTACACCAGCCGGGCCCCAAGGCTCTTCTTTATTGGACTCAAAGTCAAGACCTCACAAAAACAGACAAGTAAAACCAAACACCTTGTGTGGTCACCTCGACTTGGTGAGCTTTTTCAGTTGGTGGATGATGAGCTCTGAGCACAGACTTTCATTGCTGGTTTTCTCTGTGTTGGCCTAGGTGGAAAATGATGTGAATTGGAAACACATGTGTCAGTTTAAATCCAGCCCTTTCATTTACATTTAAATTTTTGAAACTATATTTGATTTAGAGAGAGAAAAATATCAGTGTGAGAGAGAAACATCAATGGCCCATCTCCTGTACGTGCCCTGACCAGGAATCAAACCCACAATCTGGGTATGTGCCCTGGCTGGGAAACAAACCCCCAACTTTCTGGTGTATGGGGTGTTCCAACTAAGTCACACCGGCCAGGGCCACATTTAAATTTTTTTTAAGGGCTACCTTAAAACAGCCATTCATGTCTAAGAAAACATCTTTGAATCCTTTATTATTTCAAAAAGTCTTTTTTCCTAAGAAGGAAAAGGAATATGTTTTGTGTAGGTGTTAGTGTTCAGGTCATAAAGACTGGCCCTCTGGTTTCAAACAGGTTTTTAAACTTGGCAAGCCCTATTCCGATCACTAATAATAAAAAATGCTTTGTATGCACACGCCTTGCTCTGTGTGGTTTAACAGGTCATGGGCGGGCATCAGGTGCTCAGGGGTTCTATACTTAGTTCTCTCACTGACTCAGTCTTTGACCTCAGAAAACTTGGAGTAGATTTAGACCAAGGGCCCCTGGGTGTACAATCAGATGTTCACTCAAAACTCTGATAACAGCACTTTTCACTCTGCCTTGAGGAACACGTCAGGGTACAAACACAGACCATCCTCGGCCAGCTTCCTTTCCCTCTTTTTTTTCTCCTCTGCATCTCTTTCTCTTCCCCACTCTACGTTTCCACAATGGTTGCTCACAAATCCACTTGGCCAACCAGTAATAGCAAGAACGACTATGGCATGACTTCCAGATCTTAGGGATGAAAATCAGTAAAATACAAGCAGCTACATCTTAAATATACCATCTCGTCACTTAAAACTGCTCGAAGCAGATGAGCACATCGGTGACATTCTTTGAACCAGAGGTTCCCACCTGTGTACAAAAGCAATTACCCCAACAGTGACATCTGATGCTCCAGACCCCAAACCCCAGCTTCACTGTACTGTGTGCAGCCCCCCAGACAGATGCCAGCTTGCATCTGTCAATCAAGGGTTCCCCTCTAGGCTGTCTTTTGAATTAGCTGTGCTCCAGGCTCTGAGGTTTGGACTTAGTATGTGTGGCTCTTCGAGGGTTCAGGAGTCTGCCATCAACAGGGAAGAAGGCAATGTGATGTCCCATTGCTAAATCAATTTTTAAGGACACACCTTTAAAATTTAGATTCTATAACTACAGCTTTTACTCTGAGTGAATTGAGTTGCTACTGAAGGAAGGTGTTTTGTTTTGTTTTTGTTTTTGTTAATCCTCACCTGAGGATAAGTTTATTGATTTTAGAGAGAGATGGGGCGGGGGAGGGAGAGAGAGAGAAACATGGATGTGGGAAACACCACTGTGAGAGAGAAACATCGATGTGAGGGAAGCATCAATCAGTTGCCTCCTGCGTGCTCCCTGACCAGGGATTGAATCCACTACCTAAATATATGCCCTGACCTGGAATCCAACTTGAAGCCTTTGATGCATGGGACAATGTCCCAAGCAAGTCACCCAACTAGGGCTGAAAGAAGAGTTTTGAGCAGAGTAACAAAGAACACTGAACTTTTTGAGGCTCCCTTTGCTGCATATGGATCTCCAAATATTACTTAGTCTTCTGTTTCCCATTGTTGTGTTATGCCACTCTGGAGAGAAACCTTATTCTTGCTCTGCCTGCTGGGCCCTCTTCCTCCCCTTCACCACTAACAGCCTCTACCCCATCTCTGCTTCCAAACTCCTCCTTAGTCAAGGGGGCTGCTTTACCTACTGACTGGAGCTTCTTCTCTCTTGCACGCTGCACTGCAGCCCACAGAGCCACGCCTGGCTGCCTCCCCAGTAACATCGCCAGAGCAACGCAAATCTGGGAGCAACCCCTCTCCCGCACTGGTGCCTGGACCTGCTGAGCTCATCACCCCCGCTTCCGTCTCTACCGTCTCCGCTTCATAGGTTCCCACACTTCCTGTATGTGGATCACTGCCTTTTGGTTATCACTCACAACAAAAATAGCTGAACTAATTTACTATCGAAAAATTAACTTTTTGTTAAGATTATAGAAAACTGGGGAAATATAGATAGGTTAAATGGGCAAAATACTTGCAGACATCTCTAATCCCACTAAATATAAATACATTTTCTAAAATTACATACACATATAGCTTGTTTTATGAAATTATGGCTATGGGTAACTATATTTGTGCTCTGTTTTTTTCACTTCATATTATATAACGAGTATTTTCCCATCTTGTTAAATAAATGGTCATTTGTAGCTACATAGGATTCTGCTGTGTGATTGTATCATTTAATCAATCTCCTATTTAAGCATTTTGATTGTTTCCAGGTTTTTGATATTATAAACATGTTAAAACAAATGATCTATACATGGGTCTCTGACAGTCCTATTAAATTCCCAGGAGGGGAATTACTGGGTCAAAGGGCAAAAGCATATTCAAGGCAGACTGAGACTCTTTAAGCAAAGACTCTGAATCCTAACGGGAGGGAAAAGAGTCACAGAGGATCGCTGAGTCCCCTCAGGATCCCCAACCATGGGCAGAAAGTGAAGTTGCGATGTACATTCTAGGAAGCCCCTGCTAAATCAAGTGTTTATTCATTTAAACTGGTTTTCCAAAGACCTGCACCTGCCAGAGCATATTAATCAATGTTGATGAAGCAGCTTCAGCAATCAGGGACGGCAGATGGGGACACACCTGGCCTCACACCACTGTAGCTTCAACTTCTCTAAAATGAGCATCGGGCACCAGGCTAACACGTAATCATCGTCAACCCCGCTCCCTCAGCCCACACAGTGAGACACCAATTGACCTTTGCCATGATTCCTAATTAAATTGAGATTATACTAAATCCGAAGAGCTGCTATTCAATGGAAACGAGAAGCCTTAAAGCATGAATACTGTATGGACCGGGGACGGGTGGGAACAGTAAATTGCTCGGGCACTTGCAGCATCAGCAGAACCAGGAGAGTAGGATTTACATAGACACTCACAGCAGAGAACCAGAGGAAGATTTTTTGTTTCCTTGGAGTTTGTATGATAATCATCTTCTGAGTAATTACTCTTTTATCACTTTACACTGACCTTTAAAATCTATATACCTGTGATGTAAATCAAACTATTTGACTCTTTTTTCAGATAAAGCAATGCAGGCAAACAGATGATTTCATTTGTCTCAAATCATCCTTTTGGGCTAGATTCATTTCCTTCAGCTTTTATTTGAGTCGGGCATTGTGCTTTGTAAGGAGATTCGCGAAGCTGATCTCTGGGTTCTCTGACCCTGAAGAAGGCAACATGTAGTCATGAAGGCAAAAATCCTGATGTGTCCAGCGTACTTAGGGAGCAATATATTGAAAAGGAAGTAAGCTAAACAAAGCCTTGACGTCCACACTTATGAATAGGCAGAAACTATAAATGCACCAGAAATCTGATAACTAAAAAAAAAAGATATACAAGTATGTGGGTCTAATGAACAAATTCATTCTATTCATTCTCACTATTGAACCCCAGAGATCACACACATTTATACCCAAATCAGAGTGTAAAGATGAGTAACTATTCTTTGGATCCATTTTCCAATGCAATAATTACTCTTCATACAAATGCACAGTAAACATCAATTTCCATGTGATTAAAATCAGTGCCTTTGTTCACATAATAGTATAAAGCTATATCCTTCAAGATGCTGGTCCAAGAAAGAGATTGAAATGGGCAGATCAGTTTATAATCACAGATGCCTTAGGGAAATAGTCAATGCTAATCAATTCAATGGTAGACTTTTCAAGGCTCCCTTTGCTGCATATGGACCTCCAAATATTACTTGGTCTTCTGTTTCCCATTGTTGTGTTATGCCACTCTGGAGAGAAACCTTATTCTTGCTCTGCCTGCAGGGCCCTCTTCCTCCCCTTCACCACTTACAGCCTCTACCCCCATCTTTGCTTCCAAACTCCTCCTTAGCCAAGGGGGCTGCTCTACCTGCTGATTCCAGCTTCTCCTTTCTTGCACGCTGCACTGCAGCCCACAGAGCCACACCTGGCTGCCTCCCCATCAACATCACCAGCATGTTAATAGCTCATCATCTGAAAGCAATAGTCATCTCCATATGTATTTGACTTGGCATGGAATTTTCACCTTTTTCTCAGAGATCCTCAGGTCAGAGTGTGACCCAAATCTGTGAGTGGTAGACTCCAGAGATTATGGGTGATCTAGAAACTTTTTCCCTCCTCCCTTTTCTTTTCCTTATGCTATTTGGGCCTTCCCCATTGGTTATCTCCTTTTTTCACTGGGGTCTGCAGAGAGGCAGAAAGGTGAGGTCAAACATCAGTGTTGCTACTCCACATCAGTTCTAATGAAAGGGTTTGATAAAAGATAATACTGAAGCATATACAGTAGTATAAAGTTGGGAAATTTTTAGAGACCTTTGATTGCCTTTTCACCTGAAGAATGGAAAATTAAGTATTGCTATTACTAAACACAAATAAGCTTGATTTTTCCAAATTTTAAAAGTATCTGATCACTATTCAAATGTAAGCTGCTTCCCTTATACTTTTAGGGGGATCCAGAGCCCATGCTTGGCTTTAGGAAATTGAATGAATGTCATTGTCACAGAACATTTTCATGCAATAATGGTCTCCCCGCTGCCAGATAACTGCTGAAGCAAATCCACAGATGAGAAATAAATGGGGAAGGAAAGCAGTGCATATTGCCAGAGCTAGAAACACTGACCCTTTCAAGGCATTCAATCATTCTGACTTTGTTTCTGTTTATCAGGAAGTGAGCGATGAAGAATGAGTCATGTTAGATCAATAGATGCTGGTGGGATCTATGGACGCATTTGCATCATACACTGACTTGCTGTCAGGAAGGCTCTTACAGAGCAGAACCACAGCCTGAGCAGGAGGCCTGCCAGTGAGAAGGCGTCTGGCTGGTCATCTATTCTACATTATAGATCAATTTTATTCATCTTCATTTCGGATGCTCTCTCTGGTTGAAAAAACAAGGCTCAGCAATTCGGGATCACATAGCCATCTGAATCAGCTGTCACAATACTCGTGTGAGGGTTTCATATATGACCTGACGCTTCACTTCTTCAAGGGAATGGTTCTCATTGTGCCGGATCAAAGAGTGAGTCAGTTTGTCACGCATCGATTGCTACGATGTAATGCTCTATGATTCCCGCGTTCATCTATCTCCCATGGAGCCATTCACTCAGTGCTAGTGGGCGGTCCCTCCGAGGAAAGGAAATTCCTGCCTCAGCATTATCTTGTAAAGTAAAATCCGGAGTGTGTGCTTCTAGTTTCCACTTCACCCACACTGCAATCTTAGGAAAAAGGAAGGGAATGCATTTCTTTTCCCCTACATGGTTGAACTCTGACTTCATAATAAAACTACAATGCTGTCATAGAAGTCTAACATCTCAATCACATAAAGAAAAAACACTTCCCCAAATTTTGGGGTTTGAAGAGAAAAAAACTTCAAAAAAAGTACTTATAGCAAACTGTTATGTTTAGCCCACTCATCGGCTGTTCCCACTTTCTTTCTCCCTTGCTGTCTTCTACTACATAGTACTTACTTTTTTTAGCCTCCCCTGAAGCTGGGTGTGGCCATGTGACATAGTTTGGCAAATGAAATCTAAACGCATGAGCCTATAAACATGGTTTATTGGAAAGAGGGAAGGAAGGAAGGAAGGAAGGAAGGAAGGAAGGAAGGAAGGAAAGAAGGCAGGCAGGCAGGCAGGAAGGAAAAAGATTTTTTAAATTTCCCCTTCACCCTCTATCTCTTTATATATTCTTCTTCCTCTCACCATCAATACTCTGGGAAGAGCATACATCACACAGTGACTCTCCCCGGGTAGACTTACCAGCGTTCATCTTCTCCAGACTAACTTTTCAGTATGATATGCACCCCATTCCTGAGTCTTACGCTTGTGGGAAGTTGACACTATTCCCACATGTGGGCTCATCGCTTGCTAAAGTGATTGGTTCAGATAAGCCAATTTAGGCAAATTTGAAATTCTCCTGGCCATAGGGATTTGATCAGGAATGGGCCGAGATAACTTTTGGTTTTCTGCCTCTTCTAAAAAAGCCTCCAAATAGCTACCAAGGCTACCTGCACACTTACTCTCACTTTCTGGGTCTTGCGTTATTCTGAGTTGAGGCCTGAAATTGCTGCAGTCATTTTTGTCACCAGGAAAGAAACCAGGCTTGAAGTCATCTGGCACTGTGGAAAGCAGAACTGCAAGATGAAAACAAACCTTTTAAATGACACTGTTGAGCCTAACAACTGTATTTTCCTCTACATTTTCCAGGTTCATGACCCAAAGAACTCCTTTATTTGGTTTCAGTTTTCTATTACTAAGCAACAACAAAAAAAAAATTCAAAAGAAAACTCCCTAAGATCTTGCCTGTTGCCTCCTAAATATGTTATTTATCTGCCTCCTCTCTCCCTTCACAATTGTCATTGCCTATGTTCAAGCCTTATTATAATTTTTTCCCTTAATTTCACCATATAGTACTTACAAAGTTTCTTTGACCTTGATTTCTCTTCCATTCAATCTTCGACCTTGATTTCTCTTCCATTCAATCTCGTGATTTCACAGCCATCAAGTGCTCATTTTAACATGGAAATCTGATCATTGCAATCCCTTGCTTGTGACTCTCCAAGAATTCCCACAGTACACAAGATGAAATATAAATCCCTGATCCTGGTATGCAAAGCCCTTCACAATCTCGCTCCTGCTTGCCTGTCCAGTATCATCACTAATCATTGTCTTTGCCCCATCTGTCCCAACACACACATGTAAGAACACATTACATTCTTGAAATTCTGAATTACATGGAGTTCTTCAACATACGTATCTCTCTTCTGTTTTGGGAACTGCTCGTCTGCCATTCCCTCTGTTGGCATTCTAGAACTCTTTCCTACTTCATGTTCAATGGGTAAACTAATGTTCATCCTAGCCCAACCTCTTCTATGAAGCTTACTCCAATTTCTCCATATTATCCATCCATGACTATTTTCTGTTTTAAAGATTTTATTTATTTATTTTAGAGGGAGGGAGAGAGGGAGAGAACCATCAGTGTGAGAGAAACATCGATCGGTTCCTTTTCAAATGTGTCTCAGTTCAGGACCACACAACCTAGACATGTGCCCTGACAGGGTATCTAACCAGCGACTTTTTGCTTTGCGGGATGACACCCAACTACCCCAGTCAGGGCCATCCATGACTGTTTTCATACAAGACCAATAGTCCATGACTATTTTCATTCAAGACCAAGTTCTTTGAAGGCTGGGACAACATTTAATTCATCTTTATAACCCTGTTGATTAGCAGCATCTGGCAAGATAAGTCCTCTATGTTTGAATAAATGAATGAATGCAAATCATAAATTAACTATCAGATACAAAGATTAAAATATTACTTGGATTATTAGATCTTCTACATAAATAACTAAAATAGTAATCATTAAGAAGTTGACTAAATCGCTCAGATGCCTTTTCCATGAAACTTAGTCCCTGAGAGATATTTTCATAACTGTAACAGATATTGTTCTTGTCTTCCTGGAGGACTTTCCCACTGTCCCCCCTTCTGCCAGCATTAGTTCCTGATCTTGACCAAAAAGGCAGATATTTGATCCTGGGTGTTCTTTTTCTTTTGTGAACCAGGTTTTTTTTCACCCTCCCAAGAATTTAACCCTTAGGCAGACACACCTAGGACCCAGTCTGAGTAATCTGATGGACGGATGTTTGATAACCATCTCTCTGAATTCCTGAGGCCGAGAAATCTGGAGCTGTCTTGTTCTTGTCCTTCCCAAAGCTTCCTAAAATTTGGTTGTGTTCAGTTCCTTCTATTCTGAGCTACCTACATTATCCTTTCAATAAATCTCCCTTAGTCGTTAGGTTAGTCAGAAATGGATCTGTTTCTTGTAATCACAGACCTTGAACTCGTGGGTCTTCTTTGATGCATGCTAATTTAGAGCTATCACACTATAAAACATAGAAGGTATATATTATTGTTGATCAGTAAGGCAGGCTATTTCCCACAATGCCACAAAATATCTAGCTCAGTGCCTGACAACCAGCAGACCAGGGAATACTTGCTGAATGAATATACTTCCAGGTGTGGGGAGTTAAGGACTGACGATGTTATCAGGTGGGTAGGGCAGAGGTCTTTGGCTGCTCATTACTCTATGTCTCCCATTCTTTCACTTAAAAATCATTTGGTGAGCATGTACCATGTGCTTGGTCTTCAAGGAGCTTCCAGTCTAGTTAGTTAAACCATGGAATTAAGAACAGACATAATCTCTACCTTCCTGTAGTTTACAGCCTAGTGCTTGGAGGTAAGTTATTAGTGTATGATAAAATACACTGTAGTGAGTACTAATGTTGGATAGGTAGATGGTATAATGAGAGTTCATAGGAATAGCTCCTAATTTGCTTTTGCATTTAGGGAAGCTATCCTAGAAGTAGAATCTAAGCTGAGACTTAAACAGGAGGAGTTTGCATGGCAAAGTGGTTGGGAAAGATAATTCTAAGCAGAAGCCATAACATGTACATAAGCTAGAGGAGAGAAGGCATATCTTTGGAAAACAACCACAAATAGATCAGTATGTGTGGAATTTAGGGTCAGGCTGAGTGAGATGAGGCCGGAGAAGTACAGCATATTATCATGGGTCTTGAAGTCTAAAGCAACATGGAACTGAGCAAGTGACACCATCAGATATGCTACATTGGCGGCAGTGGAGAGAATGACTAAGAAGTGGGGAACCTGGAGACAGGAAAACAACTTAGAGCTGCGCGGTTCCATACGCCATCATGCACACGTGGCTATCGAGCTCGTCAGAAGTGGCTGGTACAACTAAGATGGCTAAAGGAGGAAAATGCACAGGGGGATTCCAAGACTTAGTGCAAAAACAATGTAAACTGTATCAATAATTTTATGTAGTTCAAGAATGTCGTAGAATTATATGTTGAAATACAGTATCTTGGATCGATTGGGCTACATAAAATATATTATGAAAATTAATTTCAACTGTTTCATCTTAAGTTTTTTAATGTGGCTATTAGAAATTTTAAAATTACATGTGACTTCGATTGTGGCTTGCATTGTATTTCTATTAAATGGTGCTGAATGAAAAGATTACCTTAGCAACCTATGTAAGACGATGGAGGCTTAAACTGAGTTAGATGCAATTTGAATGAAGTAAACTTACTTAAGAAATACGAAGAATTAGGATAATTGGGTTGTACTGATGGTCGGATGAGAAAGAAAAAAGGAGTGATGAGAGCGAAGGCCGGCTCCGGGTTATTAGGCTTGGGTAACCGAGTGGATACTAGCGGTCTCCCATGAGACAGGAAACAAGCAAAAGAAGCAGATTTAAGAGGAAAATATTGAGTTTACTTTCAGATACTTGAATCTGAGGACCTGGACAGCCGGCTGGGGAAGTTGGGTAGGCAGAAGTCTACATGGATGTGGAGCTCAGGAGACAGAGCTGGTGGATTTACATACTTGGGTATTGTCAAACCACAGGTCACCTTTGAAGCCTTGGGTACAATTGCTAGTGCCCAGAGAGAGGACAGAACTGAGAAACAACCCGTAGCAACTACAGACTTCCTAGGCTATTATGCAAATATGGACATAATACTCTAAAGAAGTGTTCCCCAAATTATGTTTTGTAGAACATTAGTTGCACAGGATACTCCTAATGGGGGGGGAAACCGTTCTGTGGCAAAATGTTGGGAAAAATATTGCCCACTAGAGATTGTAATACACACTAACATACTAACATATTAAAGGTCCTGAGAATGCTGAGTGAAAAACCTCTTTAGTTATTTCATCATATTTGGCTACAGACACCTTCCTTCTCCCCTGATAAGTTATTAATATCTTAAGGAACACAATCAAGGAACACATTGCGAGAAGTTAGAAGTTAGTTTTCTATGGTAATCTAATCCTTTAATAGGATAAAAAGTCAAATAGAATTATATTAAATGTACGGCTTTTAGGGTAGATTTAGAAAGAAATTACTTTGTCGTTTCTGTCAAATAGATCTATTTTCTGTACCTAGGTTCCTCTATGCAAGCTTACACATGTTTTGGGGCATTTTAATGCTCTTAGAATTTGAAGTGCTCAAATTAAAATAAATAAATTTTCCATCAGTAGCTTACTTGCAAAGCTAAGGAACTGCTGAAAGTTCATAACAAAGAAAAATTCTTGTTTAAGTTTGCATATGGGATCTGATGGTTTAATAAAAGTTATGAAAATAAATTTTGAAAGACAAAAATATTTTTTCAAGGCACCCATTAAAATTGAGAAGAGGCACAAATTGGTAGTTCTTTCCTTATAAACTGCTTATTTAGTTGAGAAATGTGCAAGCTACTATAATTTCCAAAACTTATGGTACTTTCAGTATGTTGATTCAGAAAGAGTTGGGTAATAACACACCTTATAAGAGTCAGCAGATGGCATAATAATTTCCCTTGCTTAGCAACTAATATGTTATCCACTGTAAGCACTGTCTCGATTTCCATACTAATGCACAGTATTAGAACATTTGACAGCAGGAAGCCCGACGCCTGTAGTCAAGGGGCTAGGTATAAGACTCAGAGGTATAGACTCAGAAGGTACGTGAATAGCAGGCCATATCTAAACAAAGGAGTTCATATTTAAATTCTTTAGATTTAAGGTTGAAATGCCATAGTTCTTAAAATCCGAATTATGATCGGATGTCAATTACACTTATGCTCATTTTGCAATACGTACAAATACAGAGTCATTACATTGTACACCTTAACTAATATAATGCTGTGTGTTGATGACACCTCATTAACAAAAAACAAACCCTGAATCATGCCATCACTTTGTATTTATGTGGTATAGTTTACAGGATGTTGAGTAAATTGGACCTTACTTTTCCCCAAGAAACTTCTACATGACAGATGAGGAGTTAGGGGAGGAAGGAAAAGCTATGGATATGAAATATCTGGTTCTTGGACTCACTAGTTGATTGATCTTGAGTAAATACTTAACTTCACCAAGTCTCTCTTTCCACATTAGTGAATTATTAATATCAGTCCTGCCCACCTCACTGGGCTGTTGTGAAGACCAAATCAAAATAGATTTCACTAGAATATAAGCTCCAGGAAGGCATAATTTTTTAGTTTTTTGGGCTCATTTCTTGGCTTAATACCTACCTACAAGTGTACCTGACACATAGCAATCATTCAGTGACTTCTATCAAAATATTTTGAATATTAAAGAGATATAACGTAAGCCCTGGCTGGTGTAGCTCAGTGGGTTGAGCGTGGGCTGAGAGTCAAAGTGTCGCTGGTTCGATTCCCAGTCAGGGAATTGGGTCTTGGGTTGTGGGCCAGGTCCCCCAATAGGAGGTGTGTGAGAGGCAACCACACATTAATGTTTCTCTTTCTCTCTTTTCCCCACCCTTCCTCTCTCTCTAAAAATAAATAAAGAAAATCTTAAAAAAAAAGAGATATAATGTATTATATGCAAAGTATCATTATTATTCACTAAACTACAGAAGGCAGAAAAGGCAAAAGTGGGTAAGTGACCAGCTTAAGTCATTCCTTAGATCAGAATGGAGTTAAGACTGGATCTTGAGGTCTACACATTTTATTTATTTGGTCATTTAATGATTTTTTAGAGTACATACTACATAGCAGGCATGGTGCTAGGTACTAGATATATAGTGGTAAAATATATATGTACGTCAAAGTCGGATATAGGACATAGCTGTACATTAAACAAATAAACAAATACATTTTATGAAGTGCTACAAAGGAAAAACGGCATCTGATGAGAGGAAAACAAGAAGTGAGAGCATTCTATTTCACACCTAGTCTACACATTTATCTAAAATTCATCAACAAAAACAGTTCACTCTTTTGACATGACACGTATTTCTAGAGAATGTTAATTCATTTTTATACATATCACTATTTCTACCCAATCAGTAGAAACTTATCAATATCATCTAGAATTAACCATCTAAGATCTATTAAATTAAAAATTTGGAAAAACAATGACAGCATTATTCACTCAGATAGCTCCATTTTAGTTCTCACAACCAGAAGCTCAATAATGTTTGTTGACCTTGCTATTAAAACTTGGCTATAAGAGTCAACATTTGTTTTCAAAATTACATACTATCATTAAACCAAATTCACACCATAGGCAGTCAAAGGATTTTGTTGTATTGACTTTTATTCCTTTAGAATGTTGAGTTATCACTGGTATACTCAAACATTAGTTTCTCATGGGAACACATACTTGTTAAATGATTAGCTTTCTCATTGAAAAAGGATTTTTTCCAAACTAAAGACATGTAATGAAGGCTCTGGTTTATTATTCCTTTGAATTCTCAATGAAGCCATTGAGATGACATGACAAGTCCACCTGCTTTTAATGGCTAACTTAGCTTTCAATCTATGTAAAATTGCTGTCTAACTCACAGGCGATGCTGGGAGAAGAGCAACAGCTGAAATCAACCCTTTCTTTTTAAATGAACATAAAGAAAGAGAATATTGTATTTTGGATTGAAAAGTATAGTACTGTATTTTTTGGACTATAAGACGCACTGGACCATAAAACACACCTAGGTTTTAGAGGAAAATAGGAAAAAAATTTTTGAAGCAAAAAATTTGGTAAAATATTTTACCTGCTCCTGTGTCCTGTGACCCTGCTCCACCGCCACCACCCCATCCCCCTCAGTGAGCCAGGCAAGCTACATTCGGACTATAAGACACATCTCCATTGTCTTCCCAAATGTGGGGGGAAAAAGTGTGTCTTATAGTCCAAAAAATACATTAATTGTTGGTAAATATGCTCTCTTTGCCTGACATTGTTGACAGCTAGAATTAAGGTGAGATACTGCCAATTATCAGCAGCTTTTTTAAACTTTTAAAAATAGTAAAAGCAGAAGCCTTTCACCAAACAATTTAAGAAGAAAAAATAATGAAGCCTTTATGAAAAAAAACTGATTTTTACGACAAGTCTAGTGGAAACAGAAAATTGATTTAAATACCCACTAGAAAAGGTGTGGTAGATTTTTTAAAATCTCTTTTAAGGGGTAAGTTTTCAAAATCTTTCTGTTCAATACAATAATTTGTTATTGTAACAAATTATATATTTGTAATATATCAAATACAATGTTATATTTGAAATATAATTATATTACAAATATAATATTTATAGTTTTAAAGCCTATATTAAAAAAGAAAAATGATATTGAGTCAATGACCTAAACTTCTACTTGATGACGCTAGAAAAAGAGGGGTAAATTATTAAATCTAAAGCAAAGGGAAGGATGGACATAAGAGAATAGGGTGTTAATAAATTAAATAAGAAATAGAAAAACAATAGAGACAACTAATAAAACCCAAACTTAATTCTTTGAAAAAATCAATAAAATTGACAAATTTTGGACTATGCAAGCAGAGAAGATTCAAATTACTGAAATCAGGAATGAAAAAGAAGTTATTACTGTCAACCATGCAGAAGAGTATAGTAAGATTACATTAGTGGTCACCAGAGGTGGGAGTGCGGAGTGGACAAATGGGTGAAAGTGGTTAAAAGGTAAAAACTTTCAGTTAGAAAATAAGTCCTGCGGGTCTGATGTACAGCATGTTGACTGTAGTTAACAATACTGTATTGTATATTTCAAAGTTGCTAAGAGAGATCTTAAAAGTTCTCATCATAAGGGAAAAACTGTAACTATGTGTCATGTTGGACATTAATTAAACTTATGGTGGTGACCATTTCATAATACACACATGTATTATGTATTAAATCATTATGTTGTGTATACACACATGTATGTATGTATTAAATCATTATGTTGTGCACCTAAAACTAATGTAATGTTTTATGTTAATTATATCTCATTTTTAAAAAGTCTTCTTTTCCCTACATACATACAAAGTAACTCCAGCTGGTTCTTTGCAGAGATTGACAATCTGATTCTACAATTTATAATGAAAATTTAAAGGACCCCAAATAGCCAAAACAATCTTAAGAAAGAAGAACAAAACTGTAGGGTACAGCTTTCTGATTTTACAACTTACTACTAAGCTACAGTAATCAAGACAGAGTGGTACTGGCAGAAAGATATACAAATAAATCACTTCCAGCAAGATGGAGGCGTAGGTGGACACGCCGTGCCTCCGCACACAACCAAACGAGGATAAAACAACAATTTAATTAAACAAAAACAGCCAGATCTGACAGAAAATCGAACTGAGAGGAAGTCCGACAACCAAGGAGTTAAAGAAGACACTTACATCCAGTCTGGTAAGCGGGGCGAAGCTGGGCGGAGAGAGAGCACGGCCACTCCACAGTCAGCCGGGTGGTGAGTACACGGCAAGACCGTGGTTTGTGGAGTGGGACTGGCAACGCTGCAGCACGCCGAGACGGTGTGCCTGACCACAACGCGGCCAGCGCCCAGCCCACCCAGACCCAGCGGGTCCGAGACTGGTGGACCGGGCAGGTCCTAATTCATGTGCAGACAAACCGGGAGAAAAAGCAGGGCGCAACCCATCAAAGTGGGGAAATAAAATCTCAAACCACTGATTGAAAACACCTGTGGGGGTGGAGTTGGCGGCGGGGAGAACTCCCGGCCGCACAGGAGAGTTCGTTGGGGAGACCCACAGGGGCTTGGAACTGTGCGGGCCCATCCACCCACCCTGGAGCAACCCCGGAGGTGGCGTAGAGGGGCTCAACTTGTTTGTGGGAAGCAGTGTGGATGTGGAGAGCTGAGCAAGCGCCATTGTTCTCGCAGGTCCCGCCCCCACAGGCTGCGTCACAAAATAACAACGTGAGTTGACCCGCCCTGGTGAACACCTAAGGCTCTGCCCCTTAAAGTAACAGGCGCACTGAGGAGGAAAAAATGGCCCAAATGAAAGAACAGATCAAAGCTCCAGAACTAACCGACCAAGAGATAGCCAACCTATCAGATGCACAGTTTAAAACACTGGTAATCAGGATGCTCACAGAATTTGATGAAAAATTATCGCAATTACTTGAACAAATGAGGAGAGATCTGCAGGGAACCAATAGGGATAAGAAGGAAACTGGGACTCAAATCACCAGCAGAAAGAAAAAAACATCCAACCAGAAAAGAATGAAGAAACAAGATTTCAAAAAACGTAGGAGGGGCTCAGAAACCTCCAGGACATCTGTAAATGGCCCAACATACGGATCATAGGGCTGCCAGAAGGAGAAGAGGAAGACCAAGGGATTGAAAACTTACTTGAACAAATAATGATGGAGAACTTCCCCAAGCTGGTGAAGGAAATAGCGTTTCGGGAAGTCCAGGAAGCTCAGAGAGTCCCAAAGAAGTTGGACCCAAAGAGGAACACACCAAGACACATCATAATTACATTACCCAAGATTAAAGATAAGGAGAGAATCCTAGAAGCAGCAAGAGAAAAGGAGAAAGTTACCTACAAAGGAATTCCCATAAGACTGTCAGCGGATTCTCAAAAGAGACCTTGCAGGCAAGAAGGGGCTGGAGAGAAGTATTCCAAGTCCTGAAAGGCAAGGACCTACATCCAAGAATACTCTATGCAGCTAAACTCGCTAAACTCACATTTAGAATGGAAGGGCAGATAAAATGCTTCTCAGATAAGGTCAAGTTCAAGAAGTTCATCATCACCCAGCCTTTATTGTATGAAATGTTAAAGGGATTTATAAAAGGTATGGAGGAGTATCAACAGGGGAGTGGTAGGGGGAGGGGGAGGAAATGGGCACAGAATAAGTAGCATAAATGGGAGGTAGAAAACAGACAGGGGGAGGTTAAGAATAGTATAGGAAGTGCAGAAGCAAAAGAACTTACATGTATGACCTATGGACAAAAACTAAAGGGTGGGGAAAGGGGGTTTAAGGGGGTGGAGGGGAAAAGGGGGGAAAAATGGGACAACTGTAATAGCATAATCAATAAAATATATTTTAAAAAAAGATATACAAATAAATCAATGAAATAAAATTAATCCAGAAATTAACCTTCACATTACAGTCACTTGATTTTTAGCAAGGGTGCCAAAACAATTCAATGAAGAAAGGGACAGTCTCTTCAATGAACGATGCTGGACCAACAAAATATTTGTATAGAAAGAAATGAAGTTGAACCCCCTACTTCACATCATATAAATAATAAACTAAAAATGGATCAAAGATCTAAATGTAAGAGTTGCAACTATTAATAATCTTGGAAGAAAACATAGGCATTAATTTTTATAGCCTTGGAATAAGCAAGAGTTTAAGATACGATAGCAAAAATACAAGCAAAAGAAAAAAACAGATAAATCAGACATTATCAAAAGTAAAAACGTTTGTGCTTCAAAGGACACCATGACGAAGGTGAAAAGCCAACCCACAGAATGGAAGAAAAATTTCAAACCATGTATTGTTAAGGAACTCTTATCTACCATATATGAAGACAACCCAATTAAAAATGAGCAAAGAATTTGGCCCGGCTGGTGTAGCTCAGTGGATTGGGAGCAGGCTGGGAACCAGAGGGTCCCGGTTCGATTCCCAGTCGGGGCACATGCCTGGGTTGCAGGCCGGGTCCCCAGGGAGGGCCATGTGAGAGGCAACCATACATTGCTCTTTCTCCCTTCCTTCTCCTCTCTCTATAAATAAATAAATAAATAAATCTTAAAAAAAAAAAAAATGAGCAAAGAATTTGAATACAAGTCTCCAAATACAATAAGCACATCTTTAGCCATCAAGAAAATGCAAATAAAAACCACAATCAGATACCAATTCATACGTACTAGGATAGCTATAGTAAAAAAAAAAAACCCCAAACCCCACAGATAATAACAAGTGTTGGCAAGGATGTAGAGAAATTGGAAACCTCATATACTGCTGGTTGGAATAGAGTATGATGCAGCCATTTAGGAAAACAGTCTGGTATGTCCTTCAAATATTAAATATAGAGTTACCAGTTGGCTCAGCAATTTCACTGCCAGGGATATACCCAGGAGAAATGAAAGCATAGCCACACAAAAAACTTGTACATAAATGTCCACAGCACCATTGTTCATAACAGTCGAACAATGGAAATAATCCAAATGTTCATCAACTGATGAATGGATAAACAAATGTGATGTGGCCATATAATGGAATGTTTCTCAACAATAAAAATAAAATAAGTATTGACACATACTACTGCATGGATGAACCTTAAAAACAATATGCGAAATGAGCCCTGGCTGGTGTAGCTCAGTGGACTGAGCATGGGCCTGAAAACCAAAGGGTTGCCAGTTCGATTCCCAGTCAGAGCACATGCCTGGGTTGCAGGCCAGGTCCCCAGTAGGAGGAATGCAAGAGGCAACCATACACTGATGTTTCTCTCCCTCTTTCTCCTTCCCTTTCCCTCTATTTAAAAAATAAATAAATAAAATCTTTAAAAACAATAATATGCGAAGTCAAAGAATCTCGTCACAAGAGACCATATGTTACATAATTCTATTTATATAAAATATAGAATAGGCCAATTTATAGAGATAGAAAGTAGTAAAGTGCTTGCCTAAGACTGTGGTAGGGTATACTGGGAAAATAAAGAGTGACTGAATAGATTTCTTTGAGGGGTTGTAAATGTGTTCTCAAATTTATTATGGTAATGCTTACACAACTCTGAATATAATAAAAAAAATTGAGTGTACATTTTAAGTGGCTGAATAATATGGTATGCGAATTATATCTTAATAAAGGTACTATGAAATTTTCAATTAAAAATAAAATGCACAAACAACAAAGAAAACTCAATGAATCTAAAGCTTTAAAAAAGGATCAATAAAATAGTGAACTTTTAGTTTAGAGAATCAAGAAAAAACACAGAGGAGATACAAATTACCAATGTAGAAATGACAGAGGCATAACCATTGATACCATAGACTATTAAAAGGGAAAAACATTTTTAAACATATTTATTACAATAAATTTAACAATTTAGAAAATACAGACCCATCCCTTGATAGCCAAAATTTACAAAACCAAAACTGGAACAAAAGAAAAATATTTTTTAAAAATATCCAAATAGCCCTGTATCATTTTTTATTTAATCTTTGTTGAATAATTTTGTTCCCTTATATTCTCTTCCCCTCAGCAATCACCACACTGTTGTCCATGAATAAGGGCCCTATATCATTTGAGAAATTGAATTACTGACTTAAAACCTTCTCACAAAAAAATACTCTAGTTCCACATGGATTCACTGGTGAATTTTACATCTGAGGATGATTTAATAGTTATCTTACAGAAAGTTTCACAAAATAGAGGGAGTATTTCCCAACTCATTTTGAGTCCAGCATCATCCTGATACCAAAAGTAAAAGCTATTACAAGAAAATTAAAAATCAATCTTTCCTGAACTTATTTAGAAAAGTTCCCAATAAAAAATATGATCAAATCTAATTTGGCAACATTTAAAATGAAAATGCATCATGACCAAATGGGATTTATCCTAGGAAGAGAAGGTTAGTCTAACATTTGAAAATCAATCAATGTAACTCATCATGTTAACAAACTTCAAGAGAAAATCCATATGGTTCTCCAAATGATGCATAAACAGCACTTGATAAAATTTAACACGTACTAATGAACAAAAAAAATCCTCTCAGCAAATTAGAAATAGAAAGAGACTTCCTCAACCTAGAAGACCCAGTACTATTAAGGTACCAGTTCTCTCTAAATTAAAATATAGTACAGGGAACACAGTCAATAGTATTGTGATGACTAAGTATGGGGCCACAAGGATACTGGAAATATCAGGGGAACACTGTGTAAAGTGTATGATTTTATAACCACTGTGCTGTACATCTGAAACTAAAACAAAATACTATTGAGAGTAAACTGTAATTGAAAAGTAAAAAATAAAATAAAATATAGATCACTAAAATCTCATCAGTCCTATTTGCAAAAATTGACAAGCCAATTCAAAAATGTATATAGGAATACAAAGGACCTAATACAGCCAGAACAATTTCTTAAAAAATAAAGCTGAAGTGTTCACATTATCTGATTTCGAAACTTACCATAAATTAAAGCTATTAGGACAATTTGGTATTACTATAAGGATAGACAAATAGATCAGTGGAACAAAATACAGAGTTCAAAAACAGACTCACACATATATGGTTAATTAGTTTTTGACCAAGGTGCCAAAGGTGGGAGGGGGTATAGACAGCCTTTTCAACAAATGATGCTGAGACAATTTGATGTCTGTACAGGAAAAGTATACTTTCATCATTACACCGTGCAAAAAAATTAATTACAATGTGTCATAAACCTAAAAATAAATAATAAAACATATAAACCTTATAGAAGAAATGTAACAAGAAAATATAGAAGAAAAATATGCAACTTTGGGAAGGGAAAAGATATCATAGGACACAGGAAGCACTAGCTACACAAGAAATATCAGTATATGGACTTTGCAAAAAACTATAAAAATCTGCTCTTTGAAAAAACACAACTAAGAAAATGAACAGTCCACAAATGAAAGAAAGTATCTGCAACACATATATTTGACAAAGAGCTTGAGTCCAGATTACATACTCTTATGACTCAATAATAAAAAGACAACCCAATATTTTTAAAGGGCAAAAGATTTGAATAGACACTTAGTTCAAATTACCAAAGGAGAGAAAATGGCTAATTAGCACATGAAAAGAAGCTCAACATCATTAGTCACCAGAGAAATGCAAATTAAAAGCACAATGAGGTACCACTACACACCCACTACAATAGCTAAAATTAAACATTTCAAACCCAACTGTTCCTGAGGATATGAAGCAATTTTATCCTTCAGATATTGCTGTGAGAATACAAAATGGCACGACCACTTTGGAGACCTATTAGGTTTTTTCTCACGAAAGCTGTTACTTAACCATATGACCTAGCAGTTCCATTATTTATCCAAGGGAAACGAAAGCAAAGATCCACCAAAAATAAGCTTGTATATAAATAGAAGTTTTATTCGTAATAGCCCCACAAACTGGAAACCATCAATAGGTGGATATACATTTGGTGTATCTATACAATGAAGAGTATTTCAGCGCTAAAGAAGAACGGCCTATTGAGACATGCAGCAACATGGCTCAATTTCAAATTATTCTAAACAAAAGAAGTCAGGCAGAACAATGCATCACACTGTTTAGCTCACTTATATGACATTCTACAAGAAGCAAGACTACAGTGACAGAATGAAAATCTGTGGATGCTTGGAGCTGACGGCAGAAATTCGTACCAAATGCACAAGTGCCCTTCAAGGAATGACGGAAGTGCTCTGTATGTTGACTTCCGTAATGCCCCGCATGGGTGTAAACTTCGTCTGACTCAGTGAACTACAGAGTCCATGCTACAATAATGCTTGTTTTGGAAAATGCCAATTTGTTCTAAAACAACGGCAAAAGTTTTTAATATAACTTGACTTTTGATTTTATGTGGTTTAATCCACTAAAAACACTAAACACAGAAAACTGCACCCAGCTGAAGTGAGCCATGTATGAACATATCCCCTGCTAACCTATGTGCTATTTTCATGTGTTTTACTTCAAACTGTTATAAACCCCTCTTTAGTGTTATTATACTTGCTTTTAATAGGTAATTTTTTAATAGAAATGATAAAATGAGAAAAACCCCTTTTGTATTTTCAACATATTTCTATCATTCTTCATTCATTTGTACAGAACTGATTTTGTATCTGGTATCATTTTTTTTTTCTCTAGAATGTCCTTCAGCATTTCTTGTAATTTCAGGTCTGCTGGAAATAACTTCTCTGCCTCTATAAAATAGTCTTTTTAATGCTATTATTGAAGGGTATTTTCACTCAGAATCCTAGGTTAACTTTTTTTTTAACTTCAAGTCGTCATTCTGTTACTTTTGGCTTGTATGATTTCTGACAAGAAATCAGTGATAATTTTTTAAAGATTTTATTTATTTATTTTTAGAGAGAGGGAAAGAAACATCAATGTGTGGTTGCCTCACACGCCCCCTACTGGGGATGTGGCCCACAACCCAGGCATGTGTCCTGACTGGGAATTGAACCAACAACCCTTTAGTTCGCAGGCCTGCACTCAATCCGCTGAGCCACACCAGCCAGGGCGAAATCAGTAATAATTCTTATCTTGGCACCCCTGATGTTTCTTTTTTCTCTGGCTGCTTTTAAGAATTTCATTTTATCACTGGTTCTCAGCAATTCCAATATTATATGCCTGTCAATAAGGGACTGGTAACATACATCTGCTAATACACAGCATGGTATGCTCGTATTATGGATAACTATAAAGCATTCCTTAAAATGTAGTAGCCATGGAATAATGCTCTAGATAATGTTGAGTAAAAAAATTAAATTGCTTAACAATGTATATAGTATAATACTGTTTTTAAATATGAAAAACCTCCATATGCCATCAGGCAATAAACGGTGTAGACATAGAAACATAATTTGTCTAAGTACAGAAGACCCACATACAGCCACAAGGGAGGCTGGGTGGAAAAATCACACAAGTTTTGCTCTGACTGGTCTTTTACCATGGGAATGCGTTCATGTGTGTTTAATAAAGTGAAATTGACATTTCTCCCCTCCAAAAAATAGGCAACATTTCTTTTACGTTCAAAGAATATTTGCTATTAAAAACACTTTGTGTAACAAAATAAATATTTTGAGTTCAAAGAAATAGTTATTGATTTCATAGACATCCTAGGAGACACTGAATAAATATTCAAGGAATGAATCGGCCTTAGAGATTTGTCGAGCCTCCTATCATTGTTACCGATTCTTCCTAAATATTTATCAGAGGTCGTGAACTTGTGTAGTGGGCATTCATTGGTTTTGTCGGCCTAGCGCACAGGAGCCCCTTCTTTCGGTAAAAGTACTTCAGTATTCCCCTGGGGAATTTCTTCTCACCGACCACATATACTTTTGGCGAGATTATCAATTCTGCCTTCTCCTTGACCGAGGAGTGGGCATGTAAACTGAATTAGGCTAGGAAGACTCTCTCCCCTTAGAATCTTGAGTGGAGTGACACCAGGTCAGAAAGCAGAGCTGATTCGCCTTGACAGTAGCTCTCTGGGGACACTGTCCATTGGTTCCTGTCCTTTAGATTTTTTGAGCTGAGCTGCTTCCTATTCTGTGAATCACCCCATATCTGTACAATACATTCCTTCTCCAGTTTAACCAGTCAGTCATTTCTGTGGACTGTAACTGAAGAACACTAACTGACAGAGCTGCATGTAAATACACACAATAAAAAGGTCACTACTACTTTACAAGAGTCTATAGCGCTTTGTTTAACTCTGCGCCAGAATTTCCTTCTTTACTGTCTACATTAGTCCCAGTTGTACTTCTGGAGCTTCACAGTATAAAGGTACTCTACCTTCCAAATGTCACATATTTAAAAGCTACTACCATTTATCCCTAAAGACTTTCCCAACAAAACCACCTATTTTCTCAATTAAAACACATAGGACTACCACACACTCACTAGAATGTCTGTAATATAAAGGACAGGCAATTCTGAGCGTTGACAAGGATGTGGAGAAACTGCAACCCTTATGCATTGTTGGAGAGAATGTACAATGATGCAGCCACTTTTTCAAGCAGTTTATATAATTTACATATTTATGATTTGTTTAATATTTATTGTATTTTTCATAACCATTTAGTCCCTTTCTATCCCCCTCCCCCCAATCACCACACTGTTGTCCATTTCAATTAGTCCCCCTTCCTTCTTGCTCAGTCCCTCCCCCAACCCTTCCCCTCCTTAGACGTATTTTAAAATGAACTACAAAGAATCACCAACTGTAATGTCATCCTAGGCAATAATACCCATGAAATCAGTCTTTATGTATTAATTATGTTTTTCTATACACATTAAAGACATACTTAATGATTTAAAATGTGCTTCACTTACTATTAATTTCTTGTGCCACTAATGGTATACATATAGTCCTTTGGGAAACACTAGGTTATTCTATTTAATTTAAAAGTTTAAGTTAATTTTGGGGCGAAAGATGGCGGCGGAGAAGGAAGAAGCGTGATTGCTATCCTCCGACCCACTGGCGGGATATCTGGCCGATTTTCTGAGGAGCAGAGCGATCACCCAGCTGTATTCCGGTGTGGGGGAAGATTGGCAAACAGGACTGCGCATAAAACTGAAAGATCAGCCGGTAGGGAGTCTGCTTCAGAGGGAAGGGGTCCCTCGGCCCTCACGGGGAGCCAGGAGGTCTGCGGATCCAGTTGCAGCAGCTTCCCGGTTTGCTCCAGGTTCCGTGGGAGGGAGCTGGATTGGGGTGTGTGAATTGCCAAAGCAGACGCGCGCATCTGTTGGAAGAGCCTTGGTCCCCAGCAGTCCGGAGGTCGGTGCGTACCTGGGGACTGATCTGCAGAGGCTGGGGATCCCAGCAGGAGGAATTGGAGTCTGAATTGAAAGGCAAACCCAACCCCAAAGCTCCTGGATTGGGCGCGCACCCGGTGGAGCTAATCGGGGGGCGGTTAGCATAAGTGCCCGACCGGGCGCCCAGGCCTGCGGCTTGCAAGCCCCGATTCCAGAGACAAAAGCGATCTGCAAATGCAGGGGCACGGAGCTCACACCTGCAGGGCCTGAGACACAACCCAAACCTGTGGTGCTGAGTCCCTCCGTGCAGGAGAAACAGAGGAGCTACATTGAGCCCCTCTGACGGGAGACACAGACCTCATAAACTCTGACTCAGGGTGGAAGTCAGGCGCCCCAGAGGAGGTGCTGCAAACTCCCGGCAACTAGGCTGGAGGTGGGACGTCAGCTGAGAGTGCAGCTCAGGAAGACAGCAGGAGAAGTCTGATACCTTCCCAGCCTGACGCTGTTGAAGCCAGCCAACAAAAGTCTTTTTTTTTTATTTCTATCGTTTTCTCTTTGTTTCTTTGGTTGTTTTTCCCCACCCTCCTTCCTATCTGTCCCTATATATTTTTTTAACTCCTTCTCCCTTCCCTTCATTTGGTATTCCCAGTTCTCTTCCTTTTATTTCCTATTTTTTATTATTTTTTTATTTTAGGTTATTTTTAAATTATTTTCTTCTTTATCTTTCTTTTTCCTTTTATTTGCTTTCTTTTCCTTCATTATCTCCCTTCCCCTCGCTTCTTTATCAACAGGTGAGACATTAAAACCTGGAATTGTGAAGAGAATAGAGTGGGACCCAGACAAGAGTCAGCCCAAAAAACAGAGTGTGACACAAAATTAACTTCGCTGCTTCAGAGAACTTCACAGATCAGTTTAAGAACCAGAGGTTAGCAAGAAGA
>PVJI01005119.1:0-100090 GCA_004026765.1 Micronycteris hirsuta | reverse complement strand
CCAGCCTCCCTCCTCCCCCTTAGTTCTGTCCATGTGTCCTCTACAGTGATTCCTGAAAACTCTTCTCCCCATTGTCCCCTCCCCACTCTCCCCTGTCTATTGTTAGACTGTTCTTAATTTCAGTGTCTCTGGTTATGTTTTGCTTGCTTTCTGCTTTTGTTGGTTATGATCCGGTTAAAGGTGAGATCATATGGTATTTCCAAACACACTATTTTTTATAATGATGTTCAAGTCTTATCTCCTCTAACTACACCCTCCTTTCTACTTCCACCTTCCAGACAGAAATAACCACGCCCTTCTTTATGACTCCACTCTACCCTGTATAGACTTCTCCCAGAGCACTCATCAGACTGCACTGCACCGTGTGGTTTCCAAGTCCATTTCCAGTTACTCTAAGCACACAAGGGCAAGGAGTATGACCTATGTTTATACTCAGCCCCACCACAGTGCTTAAGTTGGATATATACATTAGTATGTTTGATGAGAAGAGATACACACACATACACACAATATTCTTGGTTACTGTAGTATTTGTTTATTTCAATTCTTCCATCTCACAAGATATTATAACGTAACAGTAAAGAGTACAGGCTTCGGAATCAGACAGACCCGAGAGTTCTGAAGCACTGCTCCACCTAACTCTACAACTCTACCCAGTCGTTTTGTCTTTAAGCCTCAGGGCCTGGTACATAATATTTAATAAATAGTTGCCATTTTAATATTACTCTCTCTTTGCTTATGCCTATAACTTAGATAGCTTAAAACATCAAATATTCCCAAACTACTACTTTTAAAAGTATTTTCCCATCTCTCCAATATAGTGTTCTTTCAATCAACTTCTAAAGGAAATGAACCACTTACTTTTCACTAAGAAATCAACCTGTTTTCAATCTCTTATGCCATTTAAAGATGCCACATGAGGATGAACACAATTTCTAATAAAGTTTTCTCTATTTCTTAATATTCACAAATATCATCTGTTAAATGTTATTGTATGTCAATTTTGCAAACAGCCCATTAATCAATATCAGAATAAAGAGAAATGCATGTGATCACCAAAAATAAAGCAAAATAGAGAATTTCAATAACATCTATCAAGTACTCAAAACAAAGAACTATTTCACACTGCTGACATACACAAAAATCCAAAGATCATCATCCGTTAAAGCAAATGAACCTAAATCATATGAAACTCTCATCTGTGAATTGTCCTTGACTTAAAACCCAAGTTTAGTTACTTGAGTATCTCAGACACTAGCAAACTAGAAAGGTAAGATTTGCTTCTGGAGAAATATCAATAGCTGATAGCAAAGGAACAAAATACCAAACACGTCTATAAAAAGATTCTCAACATAGTCTACCAGAGATAATTTTTTCCAAAGAAAAATACATCAAATTGAATAATATTAGATAATAGGAAAAGGGCTATAAGCATTATAGAAATTTCCTTTACAACTCAAAAACTATTTCAATTCTGTAAAGAAATGGATATTAACAGTTCAGGTAAGTATGTTTCTTAAGAAAGAACAGGGTAGGGAAAATGTTGCTAAAATTTTTCAAATCACAAATCAGTTTACTGGTCATTAACATTAAATGTTAATATAATTAAATTAACAGGCTACAACCATTTATAAATGTCTATTACAGATGATACTTTCTGAATTCAGAAGTATGAAGTATTAAAATTTGGATTTGTTTTAGGAATGACAGAAAAATTATTCCAATATTTAAGACTATCTTCTATTTTATATGAATTACCTTTCCTGTTTAAGAGCATACTCCAGCATTTTGATCCTCCTCACAAGATCCTTCTTCAAATTTTCTTGACCTTTCCTTTCCCCCTGAAGGAAGGCAATCTGGGCCTAAGTAGGGAAAAGAAAGATAAAACTCAGTTTAGACCAAATAAGCTTGTTTAAAAACTCAGTTAAGAAAGAATATTTGGAAGGCAGTACAATTAGATACAAAAACATTTCCTTTGCATATCCGTCACAAAATATGTAAATGTATAGAAAGGCACTGACTGCAAGAAAAAAAAAGTTTTAAGCTCTGACTGGTGTGGCTCAGGGCATTGAGCGCCAGCCTGTGAACCAAAAGGTCACTGGTTCAATTCCCAGTCAGGGCACATGCCTGGGTTGCAGGCCAGGTCCCCAGTTGAGGGCATGCTAGAGTCAACTGATTGATGTATCTCTCACACACTGACGTATCTCTCCCTCTCTTTCTCCCTCCCTTCTCCTGTCTCTAAATTAAATAAAGGAAATCTTTAAAAAAAAAAAAATGGCTGGATACTGGAAAAAAGGTTTAATTAATTTTTTTAAAGAAAAGGACATCTATATGCATTTTACTTCAGGCTAGGGAGGTTACAAAGTATACAGTTCATATCCTTAAGAGTCTACAATCTAAAACAACCAATAAATGCAGACATATGCAAAGTATACAGTATAGTGTGTTCAAGTGCTTGTCTCCCAAAGCATTGGGGGTTTTCTCTTTTATAAAGAGTGAAGATGGGGAAAGAAAAAAATTGTAAGTAAAATCATGAGTTCTTATAATCCTTGCAAACTAAACGTTCTCAGAGCTTCACCATATATTTAAATTTATGATGGATCCTTTTCAAGAGACTTTATCCAGGACCTCCCCTACAAACAATAAATAGCTGCCTTTCCTCAAGCCCCACCTTTCATTCCAGCCCCACCCCTCACTTAATAGGTACGAAAAAAAGAAAGTGAAAGCGAGAAAAGGGAAAATTAGAGATAATGGCTCTCTTTAGTTTCCTCCCAAAGAATTATTGTACTAACAAATTGAACCCCTACATTTTAACACGACACAAACTGTAAAATTCTTGTCTTCAGTAAAACAGAGGACTGGGAAAGAGCTGATCTGCAGAATAATTCAAAAGACATTTAGGCCCTGGCCAGTTAGCTTAGTTGGTTAGAGTGTTGACCAAATATGCCAAGTTTGCAGGTTTGATCCCTGGTCAAGGCATATACAAGAAACCACCAATGAATACATAAATAAGTGGAACAAAGCAATGTTTCTCACTCTCCATTAATCTCTCTTTCTCTAAAATCAATAAATAAATTTTTTTAAAAAACACATTTAGGATTGAAATAGTATCTTCCACTTAAGGAATTGAAACCATGTCACAAACACTAATTTGCTAAAGTAACTCATAACACTACTGAGAATAGGGCAGGAGGTCTACTTAATGGCCATCAAGGCTAACTATCAATTCCCACGTGCTTTCCCCTCCCATTTTTATTATATTAACCCAGGCAACGTTATTTATATTTCTACGGTGTCTTGCATTTTATTAAGCAAGAACCACATTAAATGGTGACCTTACCACAACCCTAAGGAATTGTGGGGATTGTCCAACTAAGTTTTAGAAAGCAAGCCATTAAGCTTACTTCTACTTAGCTTGAATGACATTAATTTTTATTTACTCAGTACAGAAATGAACAAAAAATCCAACTTGCAGAGCTTCATAACTTACAGTTATTGTGATATAGGTACTGTCACATTTTTGTTCTCATTTCAACAGGCTCTTAAAATTTTAATTGCACCCTGGCTGGTGTAGTTCAGTGGACTGAGCGCGGGATGGGAACCAAAGGGTCCCAGTTTGATTCCCAGTAAGGGCACATGCCTGGGATGCAGGCCAGGTCCCCAGTGAGGGCCATGTGAGAGGCAACCATACACTGCTGTTTCTCTCCCTCTCTTTCTCCCTCCCTTCCCCTCTCTCTAAAAGTAAATAAATAAAATCTTAAAAAAAGTATTTCATTGCAATTAAAAAATATTTTTATCTTATTGAAATAATTAAAATAATCTAAAAATAATTCAACTGCATACAAAGAAAAATGGCATCAAATATATGTAACACCTATATTTAATGATCATAAAAAACTTTTGAAATTATATATATTGTAATGAGATCATTGTTTTATATAAGCATAATAATAATAATAGTAACACATGCATTTGAAGCTGACAAAAATGAAAGACTTGTCAAAAAAGCACTACAGCCCAACTTGTTTGGCCAAACAATGCTTTGGCACAAAATTCTATTCTTCAAAATGGCTTTAATAAAAACAATAATGCAATCAGTATAATCATATAATCAAAGTAATAATAAAATTAACTATGAGTTTTTCCTTTTCTATATACCTTTGGCTAGTTTTGTATTTCTACCACCGTCACTGGTCCTGGATAATTCTGAAACTTCAGCCTCCAATATTCCCGTCTTCACTGTAACTCATCCCCCAACCTACCAACTATCTCTTTATGCTCCCAGTACACTTGCTTTCTTATCTTCCTATCAATTCATATGTTGGGTTAAATAGCTAATAAAAACAGAAGACCCAGAACTGTTCAAGAGAAAGATTACAAAAAGGATATAAGTGCCTAGAAAAGGCAAACAAAAAGGTGTAATACCAGTATCTGTGATATTCCTTGATGGTAAATCACCAAACACCTTTGTGGTATTTCCTGCCAAGATACATAACTGGAAATCAATCGTAGAGAAACACCAGGCAAATTCAAATTGAGGGACATTTTACATGAACTTTCTCATAATACTCAAAAGTATCATGTCCTAAAAGTCAAAGAAAAAGACTGTTTCAGATTGAAGAAAACTAGAAAGACATAAAAACCAAATGTAACGTATGAATCTGGACTGGACTTGGCTATAAAAAGACACTGGAACAAGAAACATGAATGAGCTCTCAGGCTTAGATGATAGTACTATATCAGTGTTAGTTTCTGATTTTGATGGCTATGTGTGGTTACACGGATAGTACTTGTTTATGGGAAATAAACCCTGATTTTGTGGGAGGTAACAGGCCATCAGGTTGGCTGGCAACTTGCCCTCACGTGGTTCAGGACCAAAAAAAAAAAATTCTCTGTTTTGCCCTTGCAACTCTGTCAATATAAAATTTAAAATCTTTTATTTTGAGAAGGATTGAGGAAAGAAAGATCGAGAAAGAAAAGAGGGGAGGGGAGAGGAGGAACTTATGGACACAAGCAACAGTGTGGTGATTGCAGGCAGAGGGAGTGGAGGTGGAAGGGAGTATAAGGGGGATAAATGGTAATGGAAAAAAATAGAATAAAAAATTAAAAAATAAAAGAAAATCTCCTATTTTGAAACAAACACTATCCTATGACAATCTACCTGACGATAAGATACAAACAATATAATTTAAAATGAGCATCATGCATAATGATGAAACCCAAAAAGTACTGACATTCAGGAACAAAATAAGGATGTTCATTTATCACCACAAATATTTAACATTGTTCAGGAGGCGATAGCCAATGTCATCAGATAAAAACAAGTAAGTTTAGACTTACAGTCAAAATGGAGGCATAGGTAAACATGGTTCACTCCTCACACAATCACAGAAAATTTACAGCTAAATTACCAAATATCACTCAAAACTGTCATAAAATCAAGCTGTATGGAAATCAAACTACTAAGGAATTGAAGAAACCACAGTCAACCAGATGGGTAGGAAGGGCAGAGGGGTGGATACATGGAACCAGCAGATCCCAAACCCAAGTGTGGTGGATATAAAACAAAGGGGTATCCTAGGCCCGGCTGGTGTAGCTCAGTGGATTGAGCACAGGCTAGGAACCAGAGGGTCCCGGTTCGATTCCCAGTCGGGGCACATGCCTGGGTTGCAGGCCAGGTCCCCAGTGAGGGCCATGTGAGAGGCAACCATACATTGCTCTTTCTCCCTCCTCTCTCTAAAAATAAATAAATAAAATCTTTAAAAAATAAAACATAATGCCCTGGCTGGTGTAGCTCAGTGGACTGAGGGAGCCAAAGGGTCCCGGTTCAATTCCCAGTCGGGGCACATGTCTGGGTTGCGGGCCAGGTCCCCAGTGAGGGCCATGTGAGAGGCAACCATACATTGCTGTTTCTCTCCCTCCCTGTCTCCCTCCCTTCCCCTCTCTCTAAAAATAAATAAATAAATAAAGTATTTTAAAAAAAAACCATAAAAAAAAAAACCAAAGGGGTATCCTGGGAACGACAGATTTCAGCCCCAAACCAGACCACCCAGGCCAGGGTTCCAGCGCCAAGAAGGTAAGTCCCCATAACTTCTGGCTGTAAAAACCAGTGGGGGTTAGGTCAGCAGAAGAATCTGAGGGATTCTCAGGCCTCTCCTCTTAAAAGGCCTTATACCACACACTCACCTGCTGAGACTCATTCCCTCTGGGCTCCAGCACTGGGGTAGTACTTCGAAGGGCACCAGTGGTATATAGGGAGAAAATGAAGTGTCTGGCACTAGAACAAGAGCTGGGGAAATCTTTCTCCCAGACAAAACTGCAGACAGCAGCCACTGTATCTCCCCCACACAGAACCACAGTGCAATGGCACCATATCTGAATCTCCATCAACCTGGCTCATACGGTAAAGCCCCACCCTGACAATTACCAAAGGGTCTGCCTCATCCAATTTATGGGCCCACCCAAACTGGTAACAGTGGCTTTTACATATGTAGGACTGGGTGAGGTATAGGCTTCAGACCTTCCTAAATTCACTCAAAGGAGCAACAGCTGAGCCCAGCAGCCTGTACCTCTTGTAAAGTGGCCTCAGGCCCAGCACTAGCAGCAGCCATCTGCAGATCACTTTATAGCTTATGTCAAGGGACCCCAGACAAAACACAAGTGGAAACTGATCTTGGCCTGCACCACCTGGGAGACCCAAGAGCCTGCACACCCAGAGGACAGTTACACACCACATAGGAGCACCACCCAACCACCTCCACAAGCCATGGAGGGAGGTAGTTGCAAGCCAGGGGTCAGAGCCAGTCCCACCAACTGTTTGGACTGGGTAAATCCCTCCCATTGACCTGCTGACAGCAATCAAGACTCATCCAAAACAGGGGGGAGTACTCAGGCCACAAGGAGGGTGCACCTCAAGTACACAGCTTGGGACACAGAGGAGGCTGTGCCACTGGACCCTACAGGACACCTACTATATTAGGCTATGCTACCAAGACACAGAGTCAAAATATCTCTACCTAATACACAGAATCAAACACAGGGAGGCTGTCAAAATGAGGAGACAAGGAAATATGACCCAAATGAAAGAACAGAAGAAAACTCTAGAAAAAGAACTAAACAAAATGGAGATAAGCAATCTATCAGATGCAGAGTTCAAAACACTGGTTAAAAAGATGCTCAAGGAACTCAGTGGGTACTTCAAGAGTATAAAAAAGACCCAGGCAGAAACAAAGGATACATTAATTGAAATAAAGAACAATTTACAGGGAATCAACAACGGAGTGGATGAAGCCAAGATCAAATCAATGATTTGGAACACAAGGAAGAAAAAGACATCCAATCAGTACAACAAGAAGAAAAAAGACCCCAAAACTCAAGGATAGTGTAAAAAGCCTCTGGGACAACTTGAAGCATTTCAACATTTGCATCACAGGGGTCCCAGAGGAGAAGAGAAAGAGGAAGAAATTGGAAACCAATTTGAAAAAATAATAAACAAAACTTTCCTAATTTGATGAAGGAAAAAGACATGCAAGTCCAGGAAGCACAGAGTACCAAACAAGACATTCAAGTCCAGGTACCAAACAAGACAGATGTAAAGAGGACCACACCAAGACACATCATAATTAAAATGACAAAGGTTAAAGATACAGAGAATCTTAAAAGCAGCAAGAGAAAAGCAGATAATTACCAAAAAGGAGTTCCCCTAAGACTGTCAGCTGATTTCTCTAAAGAAACTTTGTAGGCAAGAAGGGACTGGCAAAAATTACTCAAAGTGACAAAAAGCAAGGACCTACAACCTACATCACTCTACGCAGCAAAACTATCATTTAGAATCGAAGAGCAGATAAAGTGAAGGTAAAGCTAAAGGACAAGGTAAAGCTTGTCTGGGAAGGTAACCTTCCTTGTCTGGGAAGGTTAGCTTTACCTTCCCAAACAAGGTAAAACTAAAGGAGTTCATCATCACCAAGCCATTATTACACAAAATGTTAAAGGGACTTATTTAAGAAGATCAAAACTATGAATACTGAAATGGCAATAAACGTAGAACTACCAACAACTGAATCTAAAAAAACACACTAAGCAAACCATTAGAACAGAAACAGAATCACAGATATGGAGAACACTGGGATGATGGCCAGTTGGGTGGGAGGTCTGGGAGAAGGGAGGAAAAGGTGAAGGGATTAAGAATTACAAACTGGTAGCTACAGAATAGGCAGGGGGATGTTAAGAGCAAGAACAGGAAATGGAGTTGCCAAAGAACCTATAGGAATGGCCCATGAACATGAACAAAAGTGGGGGACTACCAGTGGAGGGTAGAGGGGGGCAACGGGGGGAAAACTGGGACAACTGTAATAGCACAATCAATTTAAAAAAAAGAAGAGAAACATGTAAGTTAAAAATAGAAAAGAGGAAATAAAGTTATTATTATTTGCAAATGATATGAGTGGATATGTGGAAAATCCAAGAAAATGAACTATTAAAAACAAGAGGAATGTTAGTAAAGTAGTTGCATGTAAAATAATAAATTGAAACCCATGGGCTTCTATAAAAACAACTAGTTAGATAATATAATGAAAGAAAACAATCCCATCTATATTAATAATAAAAGTGATAAGACAATTAGAATAAAGAGCTAGCGAAGAATATTTTAAATGGTACTAAGGAGCAAAATAAATGCCTTGAACAAATGAGAAGCAAAGCAATGTTCCTAAAAAGAATAATGCATTACAATATTTTATTTATTCCTAAATTAATCTTTAAAAATTATTCAAGCCCAATTAAAATACCAAGAGTGTATTTTAAAAGAATCATACAGCATGATTTGAAAGTACATATGGAAAAAGAAATAAGCGCCAATAAACAAATTATTTAAAAGAACTAAAATATTTTAGAATGTATTATAATTCTGTAAGTCACTTAAAAAGTGTTACTGACACATAGATAGACACATATATGGTACAGACAATTCAAAAACAAACCAAAATATATATAGGAATTTAGAGAAAGCTAAAGGTGACGCTGCAGGACATGACTGGAGAAAATGTGGATTATTCAATAAATGTTGACGGACAGCCATCTGAAAATTATTTTAAAGGAACCCCAAAGTATTAGAAGAAAAGGTAGAGTTTATTCTTATTTTAATAATCTCAGGATTATGAATGCCTTTCTGAGTATAAGACAAAACCCAAAGCAATAAAAGACTAATAAATTTCACCTCAAAAAAATGAAGTATTTATATATGGCAATAAAAAAGTTGCTGAGCAACTATCATGAGAAGTAGGACAATTTGTTTTCAACAAATGTCCAAAGAAATAGGAAAACAATCATATCACAAATAGCAAGAGTTTATTTAATATATTAAAAGCACCTACAAATCATAAAGATCAGGAACTTAATAGAAAAAAACATACAAAGAACATGTTAATAAAAAGAAAATACAACAGGCTCAAACATATTTAAAAGACATCCAATCTCACGTGCAAGAGAAATGCCAATTAAAATTATCATCAGTTAATATTGTTAAATGAATAAATTTGAATATTTGAGATTTACAACTCAAAGCCTCGTTTTTAGGAGACCCCAAGGTCTCATCTTAGCATTTTTGCATACATAAGAGTTCTGGTCTTATACCCTACAGATTGGAAGTGCATTGTGAGAAGGAATTTGGTTTTATTTGTCTTTCCTATGTTCTTCCCAGCAGCAATTTGGACCATGGTATGTAGTAGGTGATCCCCAAACATGCTACCGACTGAATGAGAATGGATGATTTTATTTTCTCATCAGGATACAGCCAAAAACATAATTATAAACAAAGAAGTTGGGAGAGAAGCAAAAAAGCTAGTGTGTACTAACTAGTCCGTCAGCTTGAGGGCCTATATAAGATTTCATGCTTCTCTGGGGTAAAGAGCTGCGGTTCTGGTACAGCCCTGTTCCTCACTCATATTGGCCTATTTGTTTTATTTCTGGACACCTAACATGTCACAGATGGTGTATGTTGGATTCTCCAAGTGTTGTCCTGGAGCAGCAGCATTAGTGTCACTGGGGTACCATGTAAAAATGCAAATTCTCAGGCCCCACCCCAGAACTGCAGATTCAGAAACTGAAGGTGGGCCCCACAGATGAAAGCTGCATTTTAACAAGTGATTCAGATGCTTAAGTTTGATATCATCAAGTTGTGACAGTGCGTTTAGGAGAAAGGGCTAGCTAGAGGCAATGACTACATGCTGAAAGAAATCAATAGCCTAGAACACTCTTTCCTCCGATTTCACCTGCTCACGTCTTGCTCAAATGGCACCTCAGCAGCAAAGCCTCTCTTCCACACTCAACCCTCCCGAGCACTCCATATCCAACTCGCCACACGTTATCACAGCACTTATCACCACCTAACATTTTAAGAATGCATTCATTTATGACTGTCTTTCCCCACCATTTAAGGTTCATGTAGGAAGGATCTGTTTTAATCAATGTTGCTTCTCCAGTGCCTAGAGCAGGACCTGGCATGAAGTAGGCACTTAAAAAACAACTGCTAAATGGAAATATGAATCACTAATGCCAAAACCCAGATTCATGAACATCCTAAGCTGCTCACTCATAATACCTTTCCACAGTTCTAGTAATTCCAGGTAAACAGCAGAGCCTCCCCTACTAAACAACAGACACACACACACACATCAAAATTTAGGGACTTTACTGTTAGGGACAAAACAAATAAAAAAGAACTCACAGTCCCGTGAATGAAACATATATGCTGAATAAAAAATATGTGGCATGTGTTATGTGCAACTAGAACCAGAAAAACAGTAACAGACAAAAGTAATGACTATACAAATAAAATACAGTGGGATGCCTATTTAACTCTGGGGTCAAGTACAGAAGTGATGTGTTTTATTCTGGCATTAAAACTCTATGGCTAGCTTTACCTTTTTAATAAACTAGTGTCTTTCCTGAAATTTCCTCATAAAGTTTCTGTCATTATTTTCATTTACCTAACATTCCTTTCAATTATAAATTTTTCCTATTCACTCATTTTCAGAACATAAATTTCGAAAACATACGTTCCCATACATTCCTTCTTTCCCACACATTCTTGCTCCAGAGGACACGCCCATTAAAAGGACAAACTAAAAAGAAGACACGGGACTGAGAACACAAGCATCCTAACAACAGAGGGAAGCCAAACCAACTCTGAGATCAAAGGCTGGCTCACAGATCTAAATCACAAGCGGCCAACACCAGAGCAAGACAGGAAAACTCTAGGAATAAAATCAACAGTTTTAAACAGGGGGTGAGGGACCTATGAAACTATCTGGTAATTTTGACCACATATAAATTTGTATTTAAAGGCAACTGAAGTCTGTGAAAGAAGAAAGGAAAAAAAAAAAAAATGAGGTAATCATCAACTCTACAGAAAAAAAAAGTTGCAGAGGAAAAGAAACAGTAGTATGCTATTTTGCTGGCTCATAAGTGGATATTATTTATGTATATTTACATAACAAACATTAATTTTAAATACTTTGATATAGTAGGGGGATAGAAAGTAGAGCCAAGAAGTGGAAGGGTATAATATAGCTAAATCCTCATCTACCAAACATAACATTAGTAGGTATTATTTAAAACTGGCAAGGAGGAAGTAGTGTAAGAACACTGTTTTGAAATATGAATAAATAACAGAAAAGGCAATTACGAGTTTTAAAAAATGGGAGTTCCAGCCAAGATGGAGGCATAGGTAGAAACACTTCACTTCCTCGCACAACCAAAAAAAGGATAATAACCAATTAAAACACAATAAACACCCAGAACTGCCAGAGTAGCAAACTGCATGGAACTCTGACAACCAAGGAGTTAAAGAAGCATTCATCCAGACAGGTAGGAGGGGGCTGAAATGGGCCACCCGGTACGTGGAGAGGACTGCACAGGGGAGGAGAGGCTGGCTCACCAGGAAACTAAAGACTCAAAACCTCCAGCGATAAAATACTGTGGAGGTTGCAAAGGCGGGAGATACTCCCAGTCTCACAGGAGAGTACATTAGAAAGTGGGAATAGAGCAGCGTGAGCAAGCAGCATTGTTCTCTTCAGACCCCTCCCCCACAGAGAGCGCCACTACACAACCAAGAGGGTTGACTCGCCCTGGCAAATACCTAAGGCCCTGTCCCCTTACAACGTAACAGGTGCACCAAGACAAAGAAATACTGTCCAAATGAAAGAACAGATCAAAACTACAGAAAAAGAACCAAGCGACAAGGAGATAGATAACCTATCTGATACAAAGTTCAAAACACTGGTAATCAGGATGCTCAAAGACTTGACTGAGCTTGGTGCCAAAATGAAGGAAGAAAGGAAAGCTACACAAAGTGAAATAAAGCAAAATATACTGGGAACCAACAGTGAAGAGAAGAAAACCAGGACTCAAATTAATGTTTTGGAGCAGAAGAAAGAAATATCCAACTAGAACAGAAAGAAGAAACAAGGATTCAAAAAAATGAGGAGACTTAGGAACCTCTGGAACAACTTTAAGCGCTCCTACATCCAAATCATAAGGGTATCAGAAGAGAAGAGGAAGGGGAAGAAATCGAAAACTTATTTGAAAAAATAATGAAAGAAAACTTCCCCAATTTGGAGAAGGAAACAGACTTCAAGGAAGTCCAGGAAGCCCAGAGAGTCCCAAAGAAATTGGACCCAAGGAGGAACACATCAAGGCACATCATAATTAAGTTACCCGAGGTTAAAGATAGGAGAGAGTATTAATAGCAGCAAGAGAAAAGGAGACAGTTACCTACAAAGGAGTGCTCATAAGACCATCAGCTGATTTCTCAAAAGAAACCTTACAGGCAAGAAGGGGCTGGAAAGAAGTATTTGAAGTCATGAAAGACAAGGACCTACATCCAAGACTACTCTATTCAACAAAACTATCATTTAGAATGGAAAGGCAGATAAAGTGCTTCCCAGATAAGGTCAAGTTAAAGGAGTTCATCATCACCAAGCCCCTATTATACGAAATGTTAAAGGGACTTATCTAAGAAAAAGAAGAAAATCAAAACTACGAACAGTAAAATGACAGCAAACTTACGACTATCAACAACTGAATCTAAAAAAGCAACAAAAACAAATTAAGCAAACAACTAGAACAGGACCAGAATCACAGAAATAGAGATCACATGGAGGGTTATCAGCCAGGAGGGAATGAGGGAAGAGTGGAATAAAAGATACAGGGAATAAGAAGCATAAATAGTAGGTACAAAATAGACAGGGGGAGGTTAAGAACAGTATAGGAAATGGAGAAACCAAAGAACTTATATGTACAACTCATGGACACGAGCTAAGGGGGGAGCGAATGCTGCAGGGAGTGCGGGTACCTAGCAGAGGACGATAAAGAGAAAAAAGAATTGGACAACTGTAATAGAATAATCAATAAAATATACTTTAAAAAGATTTTTTTGAAACTTCAATAATAAATTTTCTATGAGGTTTTGACAACTTTAATATTTCCATATTTTAGCATTTTGTGCTTCTCAGTTGTCTAGCTTTAAGAATCTAAAAAGCTAAACTTTAATTTTTAATGAAAAAAGCATGCTTAGTGATAAGAAAATCAGAATTGTCATTCTAAATTCTGAATAATTGAGGCACTTCCATTTTATTATTTAAAGAAGCAGAATTTTAAAAAGCTTTAAAACCACAAAATATTGGTCATGCAACTATAAACAAAACCAGAAATGTAGAATGTAAAGTAATAACTATATTTTATTTAAAATAAGTTTTTCTTCATAGAAAAATATTCAATTCTTTCTATTTAGAAGAAATGTGTATAAAATTTGAAAGTATGAGCTGTAGAAAAGAAAAAAAATGTCACGTGACACTGATTTTAAAGATTTTTTAGGACTTGATGCCAAACACATTTCTTGGCAGTCCATATTTAACACACAAAAGGAAAACAAACCTACACTGACAACTACCCAAACCCATCAATCATTTGCTGCAACTAACATTAAGCTGCAATTATGAAGCCAGTGGCATCCCTGAAATGAGCTCTGTTGGAATGACTTGGCAAGGCCCAGGTAATGCTCTACAACTTGCTCTAAAAGGCTCTTACCAGTGCAAATCATAAGGCAGAACCAGCTAGCCGCCAAGAGGAATAGACTGCTCTCTACATCGTAACATAATATTGTACATTTACTACATTTACAAGAAACACTGTAAATATCAAAGATGTCTGGGACATAAGACCTGTCCTTAAGGACACAATTTAGCTGGGAGACAGGACATATATATACAGACATATATTTAATACACAGTCACAATATAACCTAATAATATGATTCATTCAAGAACCATTTATCAAGCAGCTACTCTGTGTCAGTCACTCTGCTGGACTTTAGGGAAACAAAAACACCCTGAAGTGACTCATAGTCTAGTGAGGAAACAAACATACAAAGTGTGAGATAGGTGGTATAATTGAGATACAGTTGAAGTCCTCACCACTAATTCTCTCTTAACCAAGCCTATGGATTAACCAGTCTTCTCTAGTAGTCCCCTTGTAAAACTCTGCCCAGAGCACATATTAAGTATTCACACGTAGAGCAGGCTATGTTTTATAGTTCACCCATACACTTCAGTTCCCACAGTAGCGTTGTATAAGCTCACCAAAAGTCAACTGGTTTCCTTCCAAACCTGTATATGACATGTGCACTTGTTACTGATTAGATAATTCAATTAAATAAGCCACAGAACATGGGTATCAAGAAAAAGACTAGGCTGAACACTTCAGAAAGACAAGATAGTAAAGGAGATCTACTGAAAATATCACTGTCAAATTGGATATGGGTGAAACAACTAAAAAAACTGGGAGAAAGGTCATAAAAATCTAGGATTTTGCACTTCGTGCTTTACTCAAGGAAATCCAAAACCAGAAATCATTAACAATTGTGTTACATATTATATATTACTATATGTATTACAAATGCATTAAAATTGTACATAATTCAAGAAAGTCAACACAGATCTCCAATCGGCCTTCTAAATAAATGTGAAGGGTCAATTGGCTCGGTCTTACACTGGCAAATGATTATGCATTTATATATATTTTAACTTAAACTTAAAGTATCATCTTAACCATCCTTTTGAATTTACTGCCCTGCCCCCAGTCTGGGCGGTGTTGGATAACAAAGCTTCTCTCATACATACAAGCATGAAGCCTCCCTGTGTCTGGAGGTCAGAGTTTTCCCAAAGAAAGTAAACTGAATTTGGAAGATTATTAAAAATTTATCCCAGCCGTGTACACTGACTCAGAACATGAGAGAACCAGAAAAATATCAAAATATTTCCTTCTACTTACCACGCCCAGGTCTACCACTCAAACTTTTCTTATGGCAAATTATTTAACTTATCTATAAATTAGGGAATGATTATTAATGCCTACCACATATAGTTTTACAAAAATTAAAGTAAGTTATACATGTAAAGTGCTTAGCACTGTACCTGGCACATGGTAGGTGCCCAGTAAGTGAAACTATTATTGTTTTTGGAGGGTAAAGAAGAAAGGAAAGAGAGGAAACAACAGATGAAGTACTGGATTCAATTACTGGGACCATGGTACTATCCTCCCCAACTGACTCCACTTTTTCAAGTTCGGTGAGTATGCTGACCCAGATCCACTGGCTCCTCATTTCCTCCTTTCAGCTTTGTACGACTCCACATTCCTTGGGAGCAGGTTTTAATTGTGCCTATAATTTAGGATCCTTTGCTTACTACTTAACCTTCCTTCTCATTCAGGAAATATAAACAATAAAATTGAGAACAAGTCCCAGACTGAGCTGTAATTTTCCACCAGGTAAAGCTGGTATCACCCTTGTGGAATTTGCCATTGTGTTTATTTCTCCTAACTAGATATGCTGGTATTGGATCCAATGTGTGTCACATGTAAATGAGTGCTAATGGAACCTGTGTGTAGAGTAATGAAACACTCCCCCGGACCTTTCCTTAGATTTCTATAGTGCACTCATGCCAAGAACATACTTGCCACACCCAAAATACCTATTCCACCCAACCCTGTGCAATATTTCCCAAAGCTCCCCTAAATTCCAGGACTTGCACTCACTCATTTTCTCCCCATCTTATCTCCAAAACAAAATACCTAACTCACTTTTCCTCATGCCACACTGCTTCTAGCTACTCTACAGTAACTTTAGCTTCTTTGTGTCAGTATTTTCTAATATTCCATCATCTTGTTCAGATAAGGAACTTTTACAATAAAGGTTAAACAGCATTTAGTCTGCCTCCAAAAAGTGGTATTATTTTCTCAAATACCTTACTGCATAAAGAGCAAAGACATGGTTAACATATTATTCTGCTCAAACAAATAGGCTAAGAATGACCTAATAACCAAAGTACTACACAAACTGATATTAGGATCAATAAACACCAACTATATTAAATATATGCACATACACAGAACTTAATTAGGCTGCTTTCAGAGCAAGATGAAAAGATCCAAATTTGCAGATGTTTTAACAAATAGACATTTTATTTTGTATTTAAGTCCTTACACAAAACTAAATAAAATTATTAAAATAGAGCAATACATTGGTAAACAATTTTGAGGATACAAATTGTGAAAGACTTTCCTGAACCCCTTAAAGAATTATTCTACTTGAAAAAAGTTATTCTACTAAATTGTTCTACTTAAGAAAAACTTGAAATAAGTGGTAAGAATTTACTTTAAATGATGATGGCTATTCAAAGCATACTTAATCATCTAAATGTTGTAATTCACTTGGCTACTTCAGATCAGAAGTGGTTTCACAGAGCCAATGAAAGGAGAGGAGGTAGTCTGGAGAGCAGTGCCCCGGCCTGGGTGCTAGGCAGCTGGGATCTGAACTATCTACACCAGCTCACAGAGTGCTCTAAGACAAATCTCTTCATCTCTCCAGCCCTAACTAATACGACAAGAGACGAAACTACCTAAATTCTAAGGTCCCTCAGGAGGTAAAATATTCTTAGTTCAATGAAGGGGACTGAAAATTGAGAGTAGAGATATGGAGGGAGGCAGGGGAACAGGTGTGTGTTGTGTGTATGAACGTCTTCATCCCAGCCAGCCCTAGAATTCCACCGTTACAAGCGCTAAAATGAAGACTATGGATTATACACCCTTTAGAAATTAAGAACACGTTAATGTGTTCAGTGCAGTTTCTCCCTCCTGTCTGTCCCTCCTTCTCCCACCTCTCGGCTCCCCTGTCTGTCTCTTCCTTTCTTCTACCCATTCCCCAACTTGGGATTGTCTCCAAACTCCAAATTTTCTTCTATTACTATCTGAGGGCTTCAATGCTTACAAACTATTACCACCTATTACCTCCATCTCTGGCCTGCCCCTACGCCAAATACGGTCCGTTTATTGTCCTTAAACCATTATTAATAAGGCAAAAAGAACGCAAGCAGCTACTACATGAAATGGATCACTGAAACCAGTTCTTGGCTTCTAAAATTTGACTGAAATAAATAATACAATCAAATGAATTCTGTCCATAGAAATTTCAACCAACGAGAGCAAACCACTCACTGGACACCTGTTATGGGTAATATACTTTGCATATTTTATCTTGCTAAAATCTTACAACTACTCTGCTTATGGGTGTATTATCATCTACAATTTACAATTAAAGCCCAGAAGAATTATAGAGCAAAAGTGATGAAGCTGTATGACTCTATGACCCACACTTTCCAAAGTAAAATTATGATGGTCGATAGATTCTTTTGTCCAAATAGCCACCAAAGCAAGAAACTCCAAAAACCCAAGGGCAATTATTTCTAATAGCCCAGAATTAAAACACCTTTCAAAGGCTGATCAATAAAGGAGTTTGTTTGTTTGTTTGTTTTAAATTCTGCTTAAACTACTAAGATTGTGGAGAAAAGTTGTAGGCCTTCCTCTACCACTGGAGTTCAAAGAAAAGAAAGCTTGGATAATATATAACCTTTCAGGTCAAACAGGTACATTTCTTGATAAAGAACTGCTATCAGTGATATTTCTCCCCAGATAATCACTACGTCCATTATTATATGCCAGTTTGTGAAAGTAAGATTAGAGAAACCCACCTCTAGTAATGAAGCCCAGAAATAACTCCCCTACTGGAAACAGATAAAAATTCTGGATAAAGTATTTTTATAATCATCTTAAAAAGCAAAGCTATAGATAGTAAGGAATTATTTGGTCAAAATTGAAGAGAAATTGGGAACCTAGTGAATGAAGTCAGAGAACAAAAGCCACTTTTTCCCTTTGGGTTCTAGCCAATCAGAACAAATCTGAACTTTAGATTGGACAAAAGTCAAAGGCAAAAGTCAAAGATCAGGACCATGTGGAGTGGAAAGTCTAACAGGAGATACACCTCACATTTTGCTGAGACCCTAAAGGGCTTATCCCCGCAAAGCAAAGCTGAAGCAGACAGATGTTGACCCTCAAACATATTCACAACCAAAATATGCATCATCTGGATGGTCCAAAACTTCAAGCAATGAATTTATTTTGAAGTGGTTCAGTCTGGGTAATGCCTCCAGAAACCTACCAGAAGCAAATGCAAAATCTTTCTGAAGAAGTGATCTCAGTGAGACCTCAGATCACTCTTATACTTTTTTCAAGGACAGTGAGCAGCACACAATGGCAACTATGCATACAAAAAACCAAGTCATCAAAGAATCAGTACAAACAAGAGACTAGAGAAAGGAACCTCCAAGACCACACATATAGGAAGAACAGAGACACCAACTATAAAATATCCTTACTAGGTTTAAAAAATAAAAGAACACTCTGAAAATATCTGCAGAGAAAAGGAAACTATTAAGAAACGATATAGCAGATTTTAAAGCAGTTTTTAGCCTCACCTGAAGACATTTTTGCATTGTAAAAAGAGGGTAAGGGAGAGGGAAACATTGGCAGGTGAGACAATCATAGATTGGCTGCCTCCCGTACCTGCCTTGACCAGGGACGGAACCCACAACCTTTGATTACCAGACGACACTCCAACCAACTGAGCCACACCGGCCAGGGCAAGACTCAGCAGACTTTAAAAGGAACCAAACTCAATTTTAACAATAAGCAAAATTACAAACTCACAGGGTATCTTTAAAAGATTAGATTACACTGAAGAGATAATTAATGGACTAGATGATAAATTGGAATAAAGGATCCAAAATAAAGCTGAGATAAAGATGGAAAATACAGAGCAGATAAAGAAAGCCTAAGATACATGGAATCAGAGATCCAAAGGAAAAGAGCAAGATAGCAGAGAAATCCAAAGAGATGAATGAGAATTTTACAGAACTAATGAGATGCCAATCCACAAATTCAAGAAGCCTAACAAAGTCTCAAATAAAATAAAAAGAAATCTAAACCCTGACACGTTACAATGAAACTACAGAACACCAAAGTCAAAAAACCTTAGGTGTAGCCAATAAAATAAGCTAGAAAACAGTAAAACACAGTAAAATCTCCATGCCTGTTGCTTTAAATAAAAAGAAAAATGATTAAGTATTCATTAGTGAATGATAATTTCAGAAGGTTCTCATGATCAAGCAAGATAATGTACTCGAAAGGTTAAAAAAAAACACTGCAAAGGTATTTGGAGATTTAAGTGACAGAGCTTGAACAAAACCTATTTCATTCATTCTTGGTCATTTAATCTCTCTCGGGATCTCACTTCATCTGTGAAAGAAGGATATAGCTGATTATTTCCAAAATTCATTCCAGCCCAAAGATTATCACTTTGTCTCTCAGTCTAAGGGAGGTGATTGAAATTGTAACAGCCTATTGCCTAAAAATAAATTGTTAGCTATCATCAGAAAGAACAGAAACATAACAGAAATTATATCTCAAATTCTATAAAAAGCCATCCATATCTGGAATACCAACACAAGTGTTGAATTGCTGAACTACAGGTATAAAAACAGGAAAGAACAACTAAAGCAGTTGTTCCCAATCTTTGCTATGTATTAGTACTACTAGGGAGCTCAAAAGATACTAATGCCAGGGACCCTAATTCCTACAATCTAATTTAACTGGCCTGGGGCAGAGCTCACAGAATTAATTTTTTTTAAAGATTTTATTTATTATTTTTTATAGAAAGGGGAAGGGAGGGAGAAAGAGAAGGAGAGAAACACAGATGCTCAAGCGAAACACTGATCAGCTGCCTCCTGCATTCCTCCAGCACTCCCCCAACCGGAGACCTGGCCCACAACCCAGGCGTGTGCCCTGACCTGGAATCAAACAGGCAACAGAACCAGCAACGCTTACTGAAGGATGACGCCCAACTGAGCCATGCCAGTCGGGGCAGGGAATTAATATTCTTAAAAGTTCCCCCAGATTATTCTAAGATCGCAGATAAAGTTGAGAAACACTAAATTAAAGTGACAAATATTAGGATACGTTTTAAAAGAGAAAAACCTCTACAATCTTTCCAATACATAATTAAAGATTATAAAACTATCAAGGATGACCACAATAAAAACTGAATCTGTTTACAAATACACCATACCACAGAGGAGTGCAACAGCTCCAAGTTTATGTAAATGCCCCAATAAACCCCAAAATTAGTTTTACAGAGTGGTTAATAAATGTATACAATCTGTTACCCAAGAAGTCATGCATGGTTAAGACAAACAAATTCAGAAATGTTTATGTAAATTTCAAGATAACATACACATAATGAGTTATTAAGTAAAGCAAGTACATTTGAAGTGCATTATCAATGTTTTGAGGCCGGTTCCTATTAAACGTCCCTTAGTGCCACCATCAGACCCAGAATGTTAGACGGCATGGCCCCAGGATGGCACTTACATGCTCTAGTCTTAGAAGAGCTCATGACTGAAATTTTTGCTTTTCTGTGCAAAGAGATATACAAATTTAACATCATGTGCTTGGTACCATTTATTTATTCAGCACTTACTTTGTGTTATATACCAAGCCTCTGCTAGGCACTTCACAACATCTCATTTAATTCTCACAAGGTAGTTTATTATCCTCATCTTACACATGAGGAAACTAAGGTTCTGAGAGGCCAGAATTATAGCAAATATGTATTTCTGGCATAAAATAAAACAGTTAAATCTGAGTGCAAGGATTTAAATCCTGATCTGTTATGTTCCTTTTCACTGTAGTTGCAAATAATAGCTGTAATAAAAAAATAAACTTATTTTAAGTGTCCACCGTGTCCACTTAAATGCTCAGTAAGTCTTGTCAAGAGTCACACGAAGATGCGCAGTCAAAACCATGTGAGCCCTATTTTCTCAAAGCTCACATTCTATCCTCCAGCGCATCTTGCTGAGTCTACCTTCAAAAATGTACTCAGAATCCATTATATTCTGAATATGTATCAAAATATGTAACCCCATTTCTCATTACTGACACTCTAGTTCATCTCTGGCCTGGATTATTCAATAAGCCTCCTCCCAACTAGACTCTGATTTTTCTACCGTCATCTCTCCTTCAGGTCTATTCAGAATCCCAGCAAAGGGCTCCGCTTAGAGATGGTGTCCCTCTTTTGCTCAGAACACTTCAGTAGTTGCCCATCTTGCTGAGGTAATAAAGTCCTTACCATGGCAAGACTCGGTATCTCTGACATCATTTCTTCCACCCTCCTCTGCTATTCCAGGGAAGCCTGCCTCATTATTCTTCGGACGGTGTAAGCATGTTCCTTTCCCCCGCTGTTCCTTCTGCCTAGAACACTTCCTCCGATTTCACCTGCTCACGTCTTGCTCAAACGGCACCTCAGCAGCAAAGCCTCTCTTCCACACCCGACCCTCCCGAGCACTCCATATCCAACTCGCCACACGTTATCACAGCACTTACTACCACCTAACATTTTAAGAATGCATTTATGACTATCTGTCTTCCCCCAGGATCTGTTTTAATCCATGTTGCTTCTCCAGTGCCTAGAACAGGACCTGGCATGAAGTAGGCGCTTGAAAAACATCTGCTTAATGAAAATACGATCACTAATACCAAAACCCAGATTCATGAACATCCTAGTATCAGCCTCCACACCACAGGCCCTAATCATCATACCTTTTTCACAGTTCTAGCATTTCCAGGTAAGTAACAGAGCCTCCCCTACTACACAACAGACACACACACACACACACACACCGCAAAATCTAGGGTATTAACATTTACTTTTTATTTACATGCTTACTTTCTCATAAGTCAGTCATTTTCAAATACCGCGCCTTAGGTTCTCATTACCTCATAAAGTTCTTTCTTCCTGCTATTCTCCCCAATCACTGCTAAGCTCTTCTGTGCTTTTCTAAGAAAATTTAAACCCCAAAAATGATAAACACGTATTCTTCTGCACTTTGTTTGTTGTATCACTGTGACTAGACTGCATATTTCTTTCAGCTAATCTAGCCCAAAGTGTGTCACACAAAGTTCTTTCAAATGCGATGTATCCCATTTCCAATTCCTTTCACAAATATAAAGCCCAGAAATAATTTTGACCATTCTTTTCCCATGAATTACCTATTCTCATCTGCATGGCGGTGGGGGGGGGGGGAAGAATGATGGAAAGTAAAAGGAGAGTCATGTTTACTTGAATGGGCAAGGGGGAACAAAGTGACAAATAAGTTTTTACCATGTGACCAGTTCTTACTCTTAAAATCTGAAGGAGGAAGTGGTGAAGGCGGGCCAGGTAGATAGATGAGCGCTTGGATCGCCTTTCACAATTCTGCCCTGGCAATTTGAAAGAGCAAGACTGACAGGTTCCTGAAGGGAAAAATTAGACTTAATCTTAAAGGTATTTTAAAAACAAGACTTAATCTTAAAGATATAATCTTAATCTTGGTGTTAATAACTGCAGAAGAGATTTAAAAATTAAAAGGAAGACACCAAGTATCATAATCACTCATTCAACTCTTAATTCCCATTGTTTTTCTAGAAAAATTCTAATGGCAAAAGAAAAATAAAGGGATATGTTCAAATTTAATGATGTTGATGTAAAGATGTGATTTTTAAAAATATATGTTTTTTTTATATATATATTTTTTAAAGATTTTATTTATTTATCTTTAGACAGAAGGGAAGGGAGGGAGAAAGAAAGGGAGAGAAACATCAGTGTGTGGTTGCCTCTCACACGCCCCCACTGGGGACCTGGCCTGCAACCCAGGCATGTGCCCTGACTGGGAATCGAACCGGTGACCCTTTCGTTGGCAGCCTGCACTCAATCCACTGAGCTATACCAGCCAGGGCCTATGTTTTATATATATTTTTTATATATTTCAATAATGCTAACAAGGGGGTCAAAAACCTCAGGTTCTTGCAAACTCTCTCCCCCCAAAATACATAATACTTGTTCTGTTTGGAAAATATGACACATATTTTTTAAGTTTCTCCATGGATGCTTAATGTAATTTGAGCACAGAACAAAAGGTACTGTAAAAATGTAGTGTCCTTAATATAATCAGCACCAATGGGAAACCTATCTTAAGTTTAACATTCGCTATAAATAACCCAGGATGCTGTGTGTGTGTGTGCGTATAAAATTGAAGAGTGGCTACAGTTACAGGTAAATTAAAAAGTTTAAACACAGTGGGGTGAGATGGTTTGGAAATTCCCAAACTTCCACAGGTAGGAAGCTAAGAATTGTTTTCTTGTTCGTTTTGACCAAATTATTGTGACTAATGTTACATTCCCTAAACGGGAAAAGAAATTAAAGTTTAAGTGACCACACATTAAAATCATTCTCCACAACTGTACGACATTAACGTTAAAGCCTGCCTTTGACACTTCCTTAAAGTCTGAAATCCACAAACTCATTTATGGAATTCATTGCTAATAAAGGTGAGATAACCAGTAAATTTGAATGAAGCATTTAAGTCTGCTGGTTACTATACAGACATGTATACAGATTCATTACAAGAAAAGTTACAAATATCAAAAAACTAGATACTAAAGTAACACAACAGTAGGAATGAAAAAAAAAACACCAAATAATAAAAATATAAAGAAGGAGGAAGCTTAGAAAAGATGGGTCACTCCCTCACCTCATTCAACTAGTCCCAGAGGCCTTCCCTGACCACCACATCTAAAATAGCTGCCCCTACCACACTCTATCCCTGTACCCTGATTTATTCTTCTCATAGCAGTTGCCACTATGGGTCAGTGTATTATATAGTTGCGTCTACTGACTGCCTCCTGACTAAAACATAAACTCTATGAGGGCAGAGGCTTTGTCAGTTCTGTTAATCCCGGGGCCTGGAGGCACACACCTGGCACCCAATAAATAAGTGATGAAAATGAAGTTCAGAGAGGGCAAAGGATTTCCTCAAGGTCACACAGCTAGCAGCAAACCAAGCCCACACTATAATCGTCTGTCTCCTTGCTCTTTCCACTGCCACTTGAACTACACCAGAGCAGCCTCTTTCAGCACAGATTCTATTTAACAGACTTCTCCTTTCCTTTTTCTTAAGTGCCAAAAAAAGGTGACACACTGGTTAGCATTTTAACATCAACTGTTTCATCAACCAAAACTATACTATGACTTCATAAGCATCTAGGATTAGCCAGTAAAGCTGAAAGGCACAGCCACTCACAGTTCTTTACGTTCCTTATGAAACTAGTGAATGGCTTGGAAGTTTTAAGAACAGCCCAGCGAAACCTGCTTAGCAATTCAGAATGGCCTGTCAAGTATCAGCCACACTTTCATCCTTCTGAGAGCCCACCGCAGCTCCTCCCTGGATATACTTTACCTTGCAGGTTATGCAGGAAATGTAACCAACTTTAAAGCCTCTTTTAGTTCCTTTTAATGTAAAATTCAACCTCACAAAACAGTGAACATAAAGTTAATCCTCGGGAAGTTTTAGATTCTGAGAACAGGAAACCGTCTCTAACTATCACCTGACTCTGATCATCTAGGTCCTTCCATTAAAATCCATGAATCTGAAATACCTAAAAGAAACGCGGGAGGGGGTGAGGGAGTGGGAAGAGGAGAAGAAACATTTACATATATAAAAAGAGAGCTGGTATTCCTAGTAACACTTTCCCCCAACGTCGGCTTCTCGCCTCAAGTCCAGGCCTCAGAGACAACTTCTGTTGCCTTCTGTGATCACCTTCCTCTCGGAGAAGCCAACTGCCCAATACCTGCCGCGGGAACGTCCCTAGACCTAGGACTGAGGATGGATGATTTGCCACGCGTCTTTCAAAGCTCCTGTTAGCCCAATTAGTATACTGAAAGGGAAGACCTAGAATGTGGGATGCCAAGAGAGCTGAAATGAAACAGAGTTAAGAGAGAGGAGCAAACGAAAAGAAGCGGGGAGGATAAACAACGCATCAGAGCGGGAGTGGGAACCCGGGTCAAGGAAGTGGGGGCAGCCAAAGGTGAAGGGGGGAAGGGGGCAGTCCTGGGTGGGAAGAGGGGGAGCAAAGGGGAGGGAACCAGCGAGGGTAGAACGGGGAGGGGGAAGGGTCCGGGGCGGGGCGAAAGGGAGCGAAGAGGCGGGATGAAGAGGGCCAGGCCGGGAGGGTCTTTACCTGCAGCTCCGCCCGCTCCACCTCCCACTGGGCTCTCTCCACCTCGAAACGGGCCCACTCGTGCTGCAGGAAGTGCAGGATCCCCGGGAGGCTGTACTGGGCTCGGGCCGCCCCCGCCGCAGCCGCCCCATCGCCGGCCGTCTCCGCCAGAGGCCCGAGACCCTTGGCACCGCCAGCGCCCGGGTGGTTGTTGCTGAAGAAGACCCCGGGACCCGCCTGCTCGTCCATGGCGGCCGCAGAAACCCGGTGAGCTGCCCAGCGCCCAGCAGCCGAGGCAACGGCGGCGGCCAGCAGCGCCTCCTCCTCCCTCCGCCGCTCCCCGCCCACACCCCAGTCAGCAGGGAGCTGCCGCCTCGGCGCGGGGGCCGGCCGAGCCCGGGACGGGCCGGGAAATGGGTCAACTGCGGCGCGCGGGCGGCCCGGGGATTGCTGGGAAATGTAGTCGTGGGGCGTGGCGACGGCGGGCCTGGCCGAGGCGGCCAGTCGGGCTGCGAGGGACTTCCTAGGGCTGCGGCGCGCCCGCGGCCCCGCCCCCGGCGGTGGGAGTAACCCAGGCAGGGTGCGCGCGTTTCCTTAGAGGCTGGGCGTGGCGCAGCCGGCGGGCGACCAGAGGTCTCCCGCTCGCGGAAGTCCACGGGCGGCGCTCCCTGTTGCACACCCACACACACGGAAGTTATTAGGCCAAGATACCAGTCGAAGCTGCACATCTGTTAGAGCTTCCTGGTAGTTCTGTTAAGAAACAAGCTCAAAGCGACCTTCGCCGGTCGGGCTCCAGGACTTAGACCTCTTCCTTCGGGTGTTGATATCTGAAAAAAGTGCAGTCAATCTGCACAGTGTTGTCGCTTCTCCCCTTTTCACTCCGGAGTTCAAACCTGTTGCCGCATCTGTTTTTACTTAACATGAACTCTGTTCACCTCTCTCTCTTATTCTGGTTTGTTGATGCCTCATCTAAAAAAGTGCTCCGCTGAAGTCGCTTTCCCTTTGTAGTTAGTTAATCGTGCAGTAAATCTTTTAAGTTTCAGATATCCAAGGCTATGCTATTTCGGTCTCCTTTTACCTACCTTATTCCCGTGCAGTTTTTACTCAGTTCGACTCAACAAATATTTGATTGTTGGTTATATCTGTCGCTGGGGATATAAAGATAAATGACATTTCCTGTCATCAAAGGGAAGTTGGCAAGTATATAATCAATCTCACAGTACCTTAAAGAAAGAACAAAACCCCTTTCTGCTCCCTAGAACTGTCTTAGGTGTTCAGGCACTTCTCCAGTTTCACTTGTCCAGGTCCCAGTTTCTCCACGGTTCTCCTGCAAACTGCAACAGTATTAGGCTACCAAAGGAACACCAAAGTCCTTTCAGCTGTTTCTCTGTAAATGTTATACTTCTCCAAAGTCCCTGAAATTGTCACCATAAGTTCAGACTTGAAAATAGTGTAAGAATTGATCATGAAATCAAGCACTTATTTGGTCTTCGTAACAAGTTACTTATAATTCTTTTGTGGGATGGACTCCTGGGATGTCAGATCTGATGGCCATTAAAAAATTTAAAGATATAGGCTGGTGAGTGACATGTCGGGGAAGGATATCCTGTCCCTGTCCTCTCCCTCCTCCCTTCCATGGATGGCTACTTGTGGAAAAGACAGGAAACACATTGTATCTGCTCTGTCTGCAAATAAAGATGGCAAGCTCTATTCTCCCACTTATTTTTGTATTAATTGAATTTATAGGGATGGCGTTAGTTTGCAAAAGTGTATGGGTTTCAAATGTACAAATCAATAAAATACAGTCCATACACTGCATACTGTGCCCATGCCCCAAAGTCTCTCCATGCCCACGCCCACATGCTCCCCTACCCCCAATGCCCACTTCCACCTAGTCCCCACCCCCCTTTTCCTCTTGACTGTCACCACACTGTTGTCTGTGTGTTACATATACATGTCTTTCAGCTAATGCCTTCAACTTCTTTGATCCAGTCCCCCCATTCCCCTCTGACAGCTGTCAGTCTGTTCCATGTATCCATGCCTCTGTTTATATTTTATTCATTAGATTCCACATATATAAGTGAGATCATACAGTATTTGTCTTTCTCTGTCTGGCTTATTCTCTTAGCATAATAATCTCCAGGTCCATCCATGATATCGCAAAATGTAAGATTTCCTTTTTTACTGCTGCATATAATATTCCAGTTTTTGATCCACTCATCTACGGATGGGCACTTGGATCATTTCCACATCTTGACTACTGTATATACGCTGCAATGAACATAGGAGTGCATATATTCTTTCAAATTTCTGTTTTATTAATTCATCACTTATTGTCAGGTTTTTTAATTCTCACCTGAGGATATGTTTATTGATTTTAGAGAGATAGGGAGAGAGAGAGAGAAACATCAGTGTGAAAGGGAAACATCAATCGGTTGCCTCCCATATGCACCCCTGACCAGGGATCGAACCCACAACCTTTTGATACACGAGATGATGCTACAACCAAATGACCCAACCAGCCCGAGCCAATAAAAGTTTGATATGTGGGCAAATCCCCAATGTCTTAATTAGTTTGTCTGTAAGTGTTCTTCGAGATACTGCCCAATACTCTCATTTTACAGCTCAGGAAACAAGTTCAAATAAGTTGAGACTTGTCTACAATGAGGCTTTGATTCAGTGGCACAGGTAAAACTAGAAACCAGTATTCCTGCCTGCCAGTTCACTGACCTTTCCGTTAGCATTGCCTCCTTTCTTATCAGACCTACAAGAGTTCTAAGAGGACAATAATGCACTAATGGCATTTTTTTTTAATTTGAAGGATTTAAGTAACCTTGGAGGCTTTGAATGTTAAAAGCTATTTTTTTTCTGTAATAGAAGACATGTCTGATAATTCATTTATTCATAATGCACTACTAAACATAATTAAATTTAAGGGTACCTGTTTAAGAACCCGTAAGTCCTTTAGCTAGACTCACCAAACAAAAAAAGAAAGAGAACTCAAAATCAGAAATGAAAGAGGAGATATTACAAGTGTTACCACAGAAATACAAAAGATCATAAGAGACTGCTATGAACAATTATAAGTCAAATTGTGTAATCAAGAAAATGGATAAATTTCTATAAACATAAAGCCTACTAAAACTGAATCATGAAGAAATAAGAGAATCTGAACTAGTACAGGGACTGAATCAGTAATCAGAAACCTCTCACCAAAGGAAAGTCCTGGACTAGACGGCTTCACTGGTAAATTCTATCAAACATTCAATGAAAAATTAATACTAATCCTTCTCAAACTCTTCCACTCTCATTTTGAGGCCAATATCCCTGATGAAAATAAATGCAAAAATCCTCAACAAAATAAAAGCAAATTAATATATTAAAAGGATCAAACACTATGATCAAGTGGGTTTTATTCATGGATGCAAGGCTGGTTTAACATCTATAAATTAGTCAATGTGCTACACCACATTAACAAAATGGATGAAAATCATGATCATCTCAATAGATGTAAAAGAAGCATTTGACAAAATTCAACATCAATTATGATAACAAAGCAAGTATAAAGGGAACATAACATAACAAAGTCCACTATGAAAAGCCCACAATTAACAACCTATTTAATGGTGAAAAGCTGAAAACTTTTTCTCTAAGATTAGGGACCAGACAAGGATGCCCACTGTCACTACATTTATTCAATATAGTATTGGAAGTCCTGCCAGAGCAATTAGGCAACAAAAAGAAATAAAAGGCATCCAAATTGGAAAAAAAGAAGTTAAACTTGCAGGTGACACATAACATACATAGAAAACCCTAGACACTCCATCAAACCTAGACACTCCATCATGTTACAGAATACAAAATCAATAACAAAAACCTGCTACATTTCTATATACTAATAATGAATTATCAGAAAAAGAAAGACAATAGTCCCATTTACAATTGCATTAAAAACAGTAAAATACCCAGGGATAAATTTAACCAAGGTGAGCAATATGTATACTGAAAACAACAAGACATTAAGGAAAGAAATTGAAGAAGACTCAAAAAATGGAAAAATATTTCATGCTCATGGATTGGAAGAATCAGTATTATTAAAATGTCCACATTACCAAAGCAATGTACAAATTCAATGCAATCCCTATCAAAACTCCAATGACATTTTTCACAGCAATAGAAAAAAAATCCTAAAATTTGTGTGGAACCACAAAAACCCATCTACTTTGTGTTTATCTGTCTTTCACGTTTGCTGTACTCAACATGAATTACATTTTTAAGTAAATTCTTTATTACATATAACATATAAGGTCTGTCCAGAAGGTACACAGCCATGTAATATGAAAAATAGAGGTCTTTATTGAAGAAGATACAAGAAACATTGTACATAGGACAATGATGCCTCAGTCCCCTTCAAAGTAGGCACCTTGGGACCTCACACAGTTCTCCCAATTGCTATCAGCTGCCCCATCGTGTTTTCCTGAATCTCATTGACAGTCTGAAATCTCTTCCTTTTCAAAGGTGATTTCAGTTTTGGGAAAAGCCAGAAGTTGCATTTGGTGACAGCCAAATCTGGACTGTCATCTGGGTGACTGGGTGTTTTGCCAAAAATCTTTGCATGAGACGTGATGCATGAGCGGTCACCTTGTCATGGTGAAGCTGCCAATCACCAGTTGCCCATAGCTATGGCTTTCTTAATTATCCAAATAGTTTCCGTGGAGGAATATCCAAGCTAAACACAAAATTTTAATGCAGATTCCTTGCTCTGCTCACTCAGTGATTTTGAATGCAATGGCCACACAGTGCACATGCTCATTCAACAGCATCTAATGCCCCCACTGACTAGCACAGTGAAGTCATCATTGTTCACACATGCTATCAGTCCGCTGTCCTAGGCAGCCAGGGCCCATCAATATCACAACAAAGACCCCTCTCAATATGTGTTCAGAAAATACAGCAAAAATGCTTTTGAATTTGAAAAAAGTATTCTAAAACATTAATAACTACAAAGGACATGGCATTTATAATGTGTTAAACCTAAATTTTATTTCCCACTCTAGTTTTCCAAATCTGGAAATCTTGGACAAATGGTTTAAACTTTTTCTGCTGCAGTTCTCTGATTTTTAATATGAGAATAATATTTACCTTATAAAGTCATTATAAAGATTAAAAGAGAGAAGAAATGTAAATCCCTAGCATAGTGCCAGACAGACATACAGTATGTACTGAATGATAGCTTTTATTGTAAGAGTTCACGAAACTAACTGAAATAACACATAAAATTTAAATACTAGGGGCTCAATGATTCCTTTTGCTTTCTTATTCCCTATTCAGAACTTTAATTCAGCAGAGTTAAAATAATTTTTTTGAAAAATAATGTCCATGCCCAACCCGTAAGCCTCAGACCTCAAGGTGTTGCTGATTTCCTGATCATTTTAATAAAGCCTGTGACACAAAAAAATAGTGTTTCCTTTCCAAGCACAGAGCAGCTGTCAAAATGTTGATTTATATATATCAACATACCCAACCCAGTTTGAAGTGAAAAATTGTGAAATACTAGTGTTATTTAAATAACTGGAATGTTTGCTATTTTTGGCTTATATGTGTATGGTTTGTGTGGTAGTGATTATAGTTCTACAAAATGGCAAATAATTCACCTGCTGTCTTTTTTGTATTTTTTATTAAAATGAGTGATTTTTTTTTTTTTAAAAAAAGGTTCTAGATGACCTGTTATTTGGGTCTCTAACTGGTGAAAGAAAAGGCTTCGAATTGAACTGGATGTCCTTTTCAGAATTCCGCCAAGAAAAAAAGAAGAGTGGATAATTGGGCAGGAAGCCAGGGTAAGTGGAATGCCGGGGAAAAGCCCACCGTTTATGGTCCTCTTCTACATCTGTGCACTTCCTGATTTCTCTCCTCTCTCCTCCCTGCCTACCCTGCTTCATGGGGCCTGTCCCCGCCTCTGTGGTTCCTCAGCCTCCAAACTTGCTCCCTATTCAGAACTGGGTTGGGGTACAGCCAATCACAAGTTGGGAAGTGAAGGGATTCTATTTCTGGATTTTTTTTTTTGAGTTCAATCATTTAATCTACATCTCGGTCTTGTGAGAGAATGGGAAAATAGCCTCTATTACTTATTATCAGTACTACTACTATTTTCTTTTGGAAAAGTATGGCTGAAATTAGAGTTGCCTAATTTTAAAATTACAAAATTTAAATTTATTTAAATAAGGTTAACTAAACAAAATGTAATTTTGAAATTAAAATTGATCTTAATATTGTGGTGGCTAATATTTAGTGAAATAAATACTTCAAATCTAAAGTCTAAATAGCTTTCACAAATCTAAATATCTGACCCAGGGAGACACTAAGCTGATACAGGATGCTTACCAAGACTTCTCTGGGAATAGTGATGGAGAGCAACTTCAGATTCCATTTCTCTGAGCGCAGATAAACTGGGTTTGAACACACTCTTTTTCTCCCCATCAATGCCTCCCCTTGCTTCTTAACTTCCTCTTTAAATTTTAAGTGAATAATTCAAAGCTCTACTCAACAGATTGTTTTCTTCGTCTACTTTTTTCTTAAAATAACCATGGTCTCCCCATTTCTAAAGCAGGAACTAAATTTCAAATAATTAATGTAATCTCCATTGCATAAAAATAAACGGGGCTGGGGGAGAGAACATTTTTATAAGCTCTCTATTCCTGCCAACTATGCAGTAGAGACAATACTCATTTCCATGTGGAACCTTCCTTCAGAAGAAAACACCCTGTCTTCGTTTTGGCTTGAACTGCTCAGAATACCACCCGCCACCCACCCCACACCAACTCCTGTCTGATAGTTCTTTAACATAAATTAAGTCAGCTTTCCAAAGAATTCAAATGTGGTATTTTTAAAAAATACATAAACAGACAAACAAACATGGTGGTGGGTGGGGAGGAATATTTGGGCTTTGTGCCAGAAAAGCAAGAAAAATGAATCAGGGTAAGGAGGTCCAGTACATTTTTGTTTTAATTTTTGAAGACCCATGTTTTCTTAACTTTTCAAAGAAGATTTAACTTAGTTTACATGTACTTCATTTCCCTCCCTCTGTTCTGCAGGCCCTCGACATCCTACTGTTTGTTGTTCAACCCATGGTAATTTTAGCCCTTGTAGTTGTTCCCTATAATGGAAAATTCTACCGTTATCCATGTTATCTCCTTTCCCAGATTTCCCCCAGCTGCAGGACATGAAGTAACAAGAGGAGTGGTTTTAACCAGCTCATAGACACTTTCATGTGAATTCATAATGTGTAACATTATAACCAAGGAGTGTTCAAGATTAAAGAGCCAATACACACCTTTTCATTACAGGAGCAAAAGATAATTTAGATCGTAGGTTTCAGTTTATGGCTATAACCAAATTAATGCTGCAACATTTTTATGAGAATATAATCAGATTAAATATGAAACAAGAGTATAAATTATCTAGAAAACAGTGGAATGGAGCTTTTTAAGCAAAATTTAAACACTTAGGTAGAAAGAGTACATAGTGCATTTGGTAACTTGAAAGTAGTCCAATATAGCTAACAATAAAGAACAAGAGGGAAGTAATGACAATTATTTTTATAGCCAGGACTTATTGAGTATATACTCAATTAAAATAAGGCATTTTGTATACATTAACTGGATCCTTACAATGCCCCATGAGGTAAGTACTAACGTTACCTGCATTTGACAAACAGGCACACAACAAATGGCCACAGGGCCGGAAGAAATAAAAGGCAAGGCAACTTGAGGGTCACCTTAAGGAAATGGCCTTTATGGGTAAAATAACCAACTGAAGAGTTTTCAGCAAGGTATCAGATTTGAATACATAAAGTTCATTTCAGTTTCTGTGAGGGAAATACAGTATTAGTTGACACTTCTAAATTGTTTTCTAAAGGTCAGGCACTATTTTAAGGTCCTTTCAAGTATGAACTCATTTAATGCACAGCTAGTCTGTAAGATAGGTATTATTATTGTTCCATTTTACAGATGCAGAAACAGGCCCGAATAGGACTAGTGACTTGCCCAAGGTTACACAGCTTGTGACAGAGCCAGATTCCAACCCAGGCGAACTGACCTAACCATCCACGCCAAACAATGCTCTACTGTAGTCGCATGTGTTGATTTGGATTAGGATGCTGATAATGGCAATAACGACACATGGAAGGATTAGAGCAGATGTTTAGGAAATAGGGCGATGCACTAAGCACAGTGAGGGAAGAGTCATGGATGAAGCTAAGATTTACAAGTGGCTACCCAAAAGGTTAAAAGAGTTGCGCTGTTTGCTGGGAGACCATGAGTTGAGAAGCAGGTGTGAGATAAGGGGAGGAGTGCAAGTGTAAATTAACTGAGTTTGAGGAGCTTCTGAGACAACCAATGGTGGGTAGTCACGTATTCAAGTCTGAAGAGGCTAGGGCTCCAGACAACCGTACGAAGGAATCTCTGCATATTATTCACTATCATATCATAATTCATCCTTTCCCTTCCTACTTATCACAAACCTGTGGTTATTTGCTCTCTCTTTCCAGGAAGAATGTAAACATATGGCAGATTCTTTGCTTCACTCATCACTATTGTATTCTCAATGCCTGGCATACAGTAGGTGTCCCATAAATAATTGTCCAATGAATGAACAAAAGATAGCATTAGAGAATCTTACCATGAAGTCTTTGACAAACAGGAATTCAAGTTCTCATTGTGACAAGAAATGCACTATCATAAGGCGATCATCTTTAAATAGCCCTCTTAGGAAATTCTTCTTTTAACTTTGATCATAACCTGCTTATTTGAAACACTGACCTGTTGGTGAGGTCTGCTAACCGGTCCTCCTCTCTGAAGATTAATGACTGTATTGCCCTTTTTTACCCTCAGCTCTTCTTCACCACTTCTGGGATACACACCAGTTCGTCTTTGCCCTTCACGTGTGGCACTAAACAGGGACCCTTCAACTTGCGAAACGGCACACGACGCACACACACTGAGGCCCACAGTATGTGGGGTAGGACTGTTAGTTTCCTTATTTTAAACAAGCATATTTCTACTGAAAAACAGCCCAGCTCTACTGAGTCTTTCTACTAGCTTCATAAAGCTTCATAGTCAACTAAAATATCATTTTAAAAAATGTTTAGGTATATCAAAATACTTGTGGAGATTTAAGGGCACTGCTAAGCATTTTCTTAGAATTTGGAAAAGACCCAGTTTCATTTCCCATCTGTTATTTCAAAAAGCATCACAACTAAGATTAAGCAATATGTGTCAAAATTCAAACCTGTCATATTTTTATAGCCTCTTTACGGAACTACTCCAGGAAATAATCTGCAAGTTTTCCTTTTTAAAAAGTCAAATGCAGCATTATTATTAAAATGTAAGTAGCCATCAAAAAATGAAGAGATTTAAAGAGAGGAGTAATCAGGAGTGAGAAGTTGGAAAGGTCAAACACAATCACTTACATTTTCATGGATTCTTTTGACTCACATTGCGAAGTGAAGGGGAAAAGAAAAAACAGAAGTATATAGTATATGCATGTGAGGAAAACAATGCCTGAAATGAAAACCCCTGAGTTCCACTGGCAAAAAGAGACAGGTCATGTGGACAGGGGACCGAGGCTGTGCATAACATTTCCCGAGGGAAGAGAAACAACAGTTGTACTGGTCACTTGTGCATGCTTGGTTCTCACGCTTGTTTAGTGATTGAGCTCAGCACAATTTTTCTAAATTATGATTAAGACATGCAGTTCCCATTTATTTAAGTAAAATTTTGTGAAGTCCATAAATAATAATGCTATAAGCTCTTAGAATTATAAATGAATCCTGTAATGATTGACTCAGGTTTTAAAAAGAATCCATCTGATGCAAAGCATTAAGGCAAGACATTTATTTATAGCTGTACTCTAGCCATTTCTGGCACCAACCTAAAAATTCTAATTAAGAATGAAGAAAATGTGAAGCACAGTAATTCATATAATTAAATGCATTTTGAAAACTGGGCTAATTATATCCATCCTTGGCATTGTTTGAATAAAAAGAAATAAGGGATATAAAGTTCTAGCACAGTGCCTGACACTCAACAGAAATGGCAGCTTTTCTTGAAAGTGACAATCTGCAATATTTTAGCTGCTGTTTGAATTTAATGTACTTTATACTGTCATACTGTGATAACCATTTTATATACATGGAAAAACTACATATCGAACTGAATAATATGATGTGCTGATATTAAAGGATTGGCCAAAGAGTCATCCTCTTGATTTAAAAAAGGAAAGCAGGGTAAATAGATAGACATATGTACTATTTTAGGTGTGCAAAAGGTCGTGGAGAGGATAGTTAGTAAATGTTCCTCTCACTTGATAGATAGGGAAACTGAAGCCCCCACAGGTTTAGGTTGTCCAAAGTTCTTTCCCTGATGGCAGAACCTACCTAGGACCAGGACACTTCATTTGGGAGCTGTACTATGATATTATTAACAAGAATTTGGAAAGCAAATAGAGGATACTTTATTTCTTACAACATTAAGACTGCTCAGAGTAAGCTTCTGAAAGAATCCACTGGCTATCATGATGTTCCTCTTAGCTTCTTGATTTTGAATATTCTTAAATAAATATGCTTACTTGCGTTGAGAAAATCTCATGGGTTGGGCAATGGAACAAATTAAAAAATACAATTCTTCCAAAAAATATTGTATAGACATAATCTTAGAAAACAAGAAGTAAGTGGTGTGGAAGAGTTTGGAGAAAGCATAAAGATGTACCAGGAGGGGCGAAGAGAGGAAGAGAAAGCCTAAGGGAAAGAGGGAGAATAAACATGGCATAACTGTTGCTAATGCATGATTACTGCAAACTGGGAAACAAAGATTCTACTGCAAAGTGGGACGCTATGGAAAAAGTCTGGCGGGTACCAAGAACAGCAGAAAATAGCCAACTCAAAAATAAGCGTGCTTTTTAAGTAGGTGAGTGAAAAGGTTTTATGTCTATAAGAAACAAGGAATGGGAAAACAGTCTGGCAGGTCCTTAATGAGTTGAACAGTTACCATTGAGTAGGGAAGTCTACTCCCAGCTGTATACCCAAGGAAAAGGGAAACGTATGTCTACCCCAAAACTTGTAAACAACTGTTCACAGGAGCATTATTCATGACAGGCAAAAGGTGAAAGCCACCCAAATGCTCAACAAATGTTGAATGGATAAATAAAATGTGCACTTGTACAACAGAATATTATCCAGCCATAAAAAGGGATAAAGTACTGATGTATATGCTACCACATGGATAAACATTATGTTAAGAAGCCAGTCACAAAAAACCACATATTATATGATTTCATATATATGAAATGTTCATAATAGGAGAATAAAAAGAGAGAGAAAGTAGATTAGGGGTAATCTAAGGTTAAAGAGAAGTGGAAAGTTAAATCATAGGTACAAAATAGGGGCAGGTTCAGAATAGCATAGGAAATAGAGAAGCCAAAGAACTTATGTGTATGACCCATGGAATTGAACTAAGGGGGGGTAATGCTCTTGGGAGTGGGGTGCAGGGCAGAGGGGAATAAAGAGGGGAAATGGTACACCTGTAATAGCATAATCAATAAAATATATTAAAAAAGAGAGAGAAATGGAAAGGTTGCGGAGGTATGGCATTTCATTACGGGATAATGAAAACGTTCCAAATTGTTTTTGGCTATGGTTGAATTACTCTGTGTATATACTAAAACCTACTGATTTGTACATTTTCAATGGATGAATTGTATGGTATGAGAATTATAACTCAATAAAACTGTTACCAAAAAAAAACAACCTCTCCAAAAAACAAGGAGAATAACTTTAGAAAAGTAAGTCTGAGCCCTGGCTGGTGTAGCTCAGTGGATTGAGCGCGGGCTGGGGACCAGAGGGTCCCGGTTCGGTTCCCCATCGGGGCGCATGCCTGGGTTGCGGGCCGGGTCCCCAGTGGGGGCCATGTGAGAGGCAACCATACATTGCTATTTCTCTCCCTCCCTTCCCCTCTAAAAAATAAAAAAATAAATAAAATAAAATAAAAAAAAAAGAAAGAAAAGTAAGTCTGAAATGAAAAACAACCATGTAGAAAGAAAAATCAGTGAGAAGTAGGTGAGAGAAAGAACCTATCTGAAGTCTAACTTACTGAATGAAGAAGAAAGGCAAAGATTTTTGAGCTGCAAATTGATGAGGGTATGAGAGAATATAAAGGAGGTAGATGACAAATAGGTATAAATGTTCAGAAAGATGGCTTGCTTTTGAATACAGTCAACATAACACTGGTAAAACTTGCAGTTTAAATTTTGCTAAACACAGTGGCAAATGTTATTTCATCAATTACCTATTTGATATTGTAAAACTGTCATTGCATTGGACATTGGCATAACTGTAATTATGACTAATTCATTTTTGTATGCCCTGAAGCACTTAGCTTGATGCCTTATCCACAACAGGCACTCAATAAATATTTGATGAATGAAACTACCCATCATAGCCAGAACTCGAGGCTCTGTGATTACAAAACATAACTGAGGACAAAATTTAGCCATTAAAGAAAAGCAGACTATTATTCCACATCGGAAATATTTTAATGGATCTTAAATGAAAGTTTTTAATTTAGTTAACAACTAAAAAAATTCACAAGCATAATTTAGTAATCTAAGACGAAAATAAAAAGACCTATTGGAAAGGTAAGGACATTTTGAGAAATGCTAAGAAAATGTGACTTTATTCATATTATGTACACTACAAAACAGACATTTTACATTATTTTGCTAACTTCAAAATTTAAATTCTGCTGTTTTTCAATTAAATTTTTCATGACAGATGCTGAATCCTACCTATTTTTTCTGACAATATCAATAAGCAGCCCAATATTAATAATAATGCTAATTATTTTTAGCATTTAAATGTAAAAGTCTGGCTCAGTGTTTAAAAATAAATTAATTGATAAAACAGAAACACTATTAGGAGAAAAATGAAAGCACATTTACCACATAATAGAAAATAAATCACTCCTTCAAAACAAGAAAGCAGTGTAAGCATTATTTCACCTCACCTACCTGGAAGCATATAATACCAATATACAAATAAAGTAAAACCTAGAGTCTGGAATGACTCAGTGGCTATCATTAATTAGCCTCTGGTTGACAACATAAAGAAAAAAATAAATGGAATAGCAAATTAAAAAAAACTTGTTTTGAGCTTAATCGTTGGTGCAGAAGGCATGGTGGGGGCCGGCTGCCGGGTAGCGGCTTTAGCTTTGCTGGCCTGGCTTGCGCGAACAGCAGTTTCCAGACGTGTTTTCAACTCGGGAGCTGCTCCCATTACTGTCTTGAAAGCGTGTGGATACAGAGGTCCAATGTGCATTAAATTCTGGAGTGCAAACTCATGAAGATCTTTGGAGGCTGTGTTTGCTGAGACAAAAGAATTTTCATCCAGCAGGTAAGAGATCAAAGTGGGAACTAGAAGAGCAAGCAACTGGACTCCTGCAAATAAGAAGGTTAGTCTGATGATGATCATGAATCTGAAAATGACAGTAACCTTTGTTTTATAAAACTAGGCGCAGTAGTCTGAATTATAATAAAATATAAGTAAACATACATAACCTTTAGATCTCAATGATAACTTGTAATTATTATTAAATATATACCAAAAGTCCAAGCTATGTTAGGGTTGGAAACCAGGCTTGTTAAGAGTGTATGTTTTATATATATATAAAAATTTTATTTTAAAAACAATGCTTAGCCCTGGCTAGTGTTAGCTCAGTGGATTGAGCACCAGCCTGTGAACCAAAGGGTTGCCAGTTCGATTCCCGGTCAGGGCATATGCCTGGGTTTTGGGCCAGGTCCCCAGTTGGGGGCATGCAAGAGGCAACCACATGTTAATGTTTCCCTCTCTTTCCCTCTGTTCAGATATAAATAAATAAAATCTTTAAAAAAATAAAAACAATGCTTAAAAGGTTAAAAAGAAATAAACCTTTTACAATTGCCATCTAGCAGAATGTATTTTGAAAGTGAGATCGTGGAATATTTAAGGGTAATTCAGAATAGGGAGGCTGGAGTAGGGAACAGGAACCTGAACAGCATCCATTTACCATGATTTAATTAAAACAAGATATTTCCTTCTCTTTAAAACAGAAATGCATCTCTTTCCCATTTCATCATTCTCTCGCAGTAAATGAGGGGAAAAATCTTTCAAAAATAAGGGAATACAGCCCTGGCTGGTATAGCTCAGTGGATTGAGCGCGGGCTGGGAACCAGACCGTCCCGGTTCGATTCCCGGTCAGGGCACATGTCTGGGTTGCGGGCCAGGTCCCCAGTGAGGGCCATGTGAGAGGCAACCATACATTGCTGTTTCTCTCCCTCTCTGTCTCCCTCCCTTCTTCTCTCTCTAAAATAAATAAATAAATAAAATCTTTAAAAAAAAAATTAAGGGAATACATACAATTAGGATTAAAAACAAGAATCCATGCCTGGCTGACATAAATTCCAAGCCCTAAAAAAAGACTTACTGGAGGCTGAATCCCCTTTACTAGTTTCTTTGTCTTTCATATTAACAACATCATCCTTGAATATAAATTTCATTAAAGCTGCTATTTTTCTTTAAAAAAATAAGTAATTGTATGTATATGTATCTTATAATGAACATTGAGAAGAATTCTTTCTCCAGCTTTAATGAATGTTAATCGTGGCAGAATGGCAACACATGAAGTCAAAGCCAAGGCTGCAGGGGAGCAGGAAACGTCCAATACAGAACGTGGGATATAATACTCACTGATGTCATCAAAGATAATAATTTCGCTGGGGCCGTTCCAGAACCCCAACCTGACTCTGGCCCTGAACTTCCTCTTTCCCTCCTGCATTTCTTTCTCCACACCACCTATTCATTTCTGCATCTCACTATTACACCTACATCTAAAATTAATATAGTTTTAGCCACTTTTACCTCTATGTAAAATTATGTAAAGATATGTCTACACTATATATACATGTAAATTTTGTATCTATATATAAAAGAGATAAAACTTATCTAAGAGGGGGAAGGTGTTGTCTGTGGGTTCCCTCTAGAATGTAAGCTCCGTAAGAGCTTTGTGTGTGTTATTTCGCACTGAATCATCAATGTCTAGCACAGTACCTAGAAAATGGTAAGGTATCCAATAACTGTTGAATGAGTGAATAACCATACATGTACCTTTTCTCTTGGAGAACATTCAGAAGTTTTCAGCTAATTGAATTTTTCAATGTTATAATTTCAGAAGATGATAACCTGACATTTTAAAAGTCCCAAGCAAGTCCTCCAATCAGCCAGATTTAGCTCATGTTCCCTCACAAAGAATGATACTAGTACTGTATAATACGACTGACTTTTATAACGAAAATATAATAGTAAATTATCAAATAAATATAAAATTATTTCAGTACATTTTTTACTTACTAAAGCGGAAGAGCTTTCCAACAGTAGGTTAAAAGGTAAGCTTTTGGTTTTAACAGTTAAAATAGAATTAATTGAAAAAATCTATTATAAATTATTTAAGAACCCATCAAGTATCTGGAAATGTGCCACGCATTTTAGGAAATATATACTTCACCTCTACCTAATGCTTTTATTACCTAGTTGAAGAGCTTATGTATACAGCACATAGAACTAGAGAACTATGTGCTAAAAACTTATAGTTAACATTGGAGATACAGAGTTCATCAAAAGACTCATGCAGTTGAGTAATACTTTAGGATTTTACAGTTTTAGTAATTATTTTAAGATAACAAGGCCATAACATGAGGTTGATTACAACTGCCGAAAAAACTGTATGAAGGAAAACATCAGAGTGGCTGAATAACCTGGCAACATTTGAAGAACTGAGAGCTGACATAGGTTTAGTAGATCTATCTGAAGAGAGTGAAGATACAATCAACATTGTATAGGGATTAAAATAAGCAGAGTGAGAGAATCGGACTGGTCAGGTTTGTAGGTACACACACTGGGGAACAGAATAAAAAGCTCTGAAAACCAAGCAAAGATATATAACTTCATGAAGTAAAGCAAGAGGAAATTACTCAAAAGTCTTAAACAAGGGAGAAAAAAATTGTTTTAGATCTATCTGATGGGAATTTCTGCTAGTAAACTATTATAATTATCTATTTACAAGAACAGGAAGCAGGTTTCTCTAGAATCCTACAGAAGTTCCAAAAAGAGATAGGACAAGTTTGGGGTAATAGATTGAATAAAGATGATGCAGAAGAGTTAATAGTCAAGTCTAATTTATTATTTTCAGTTTGTAACCTTGATCATTTTGGGTAAGAAAAAATTCACAACCTGTTTCTATAGTGGATACTGCAAAGTTAAAAATAAAAATTAATATTTGTAACTAATTTGTGAAAAAAGTTGAGTGATAAAATTAAAAGCTGAAAATTTACCCTCTTGGAATCGTATTACTATATTTTATATAACTCCATATTGTAGTATAACTTAACACTATGTATGGCAAATATACATGTAAATAACTGTATTGCAATATTAGTGAGATATCTCAATAAGCGTCAAGATTTTTTCATTTTTTTAACAGACTGCTTCACTCAGAATACAGATGTTTTGTCCTATAGCAAGGCTTTTAATAGGTAGAGTAAGTAATCAGCATTTTTTTTTTAAATTCAATATCTTATACATTGACTCATCTACTTACTTGATAGTATCCTCCTAATTAATGCTATCACATTCCATTAATATTTACCTTTTACCTTTAGTTTATCTTTAGTAAATATTTACATCTACCTTTGGTTTTTGCAAAACATTAGCCTTAGATTTAGTTTCACTGTTGCAATAGCCTGTGTCTAATATCAAATATGATTTATAGAATATAGATTTTCATTTCAGACTAGTGGCTTTTATAAGAAAATACTTACTGTTCTGTTCTTCCCCAAGAGCAACCAATGTTTCAAGAACTTTGATTCCTTCCTGAACAGCTAAAAGCTCTGTGTTACTGGCTGGTCTGTTTCTTTCAACAGCTTTTAGCTTTTCAACCACTATTGGAGCTAATGAATGGATATAGGGAGTTGAAAGGGCACGGTTGGAATGCTGGAAGACTGAGAGGAGAAGCTGGTAACATTTGGCTTGAACCTACAAAAGAAAATCATTGTATTACTTAACATGTGTGACAGTTCTTATCTGCTGTACAATCACATTGCATCTTAACATGTACTGAAAAGATGTGATACTGCAGAATGAAAACAGAAATGCAGGACCAGTCAATGCCATTTTCTACTTATAGAAATGGAGTAGAATAATGAAACTGCTGATAAGCTAATGAAATAAAAGTAACTGAAAATAAATTAATCAAATAAATATTATTTATAGGTTAAATGCCAAAGTACCATGCTTATATAATTTGTGTATTTCTACAGTATGGGAGAAGCCAAACACCAGACATTTTCATTTTAACTTGTTTTTTCATTCTTTTTAAAACACAATTGCCCCTCCCACTTTAACCTGTTTAATAGGAAGGCTAATACTGAATGATGTCAAACAAAGCTATAAAAATACATTGTTTAAACACCTCAACTCCATTTGAATTCCCTGGAAATGATTGCTTATGCCAATTTAGGTTTTACAGGCCTGGGAAGTAAGGTCTGCTTGGCTCAAATTTAGATTAGAAAGACTTCCTATTAATTAAAAAAAAAACAAAACAGGAAGGAAGAAAGGAAGGTTCATAAACACATGGGACAAACAGTGGAATGAAACTGCTTCAGCACTTTGGGAAAGGGGAGGGTGCCAAACCTTGCTGGAACTAAATCCCCAGGGGTGTTTTTAAAATACAGATCTCTGATACAGGAACACAGTATAAAGTCTAGGATCATGTCACTAAACTGAAATTTTTCAGATGTGTTTGAGAAACATTACTTTAGACTTCGACATTGTGAAACAATAAAACTTTTTTCTGAAAAAAAAAAACTAGTTTCCAATTGGTTCATTAAAACATGTAATAAAATAAATTTATCTTTTAATGCCCTTGGTATCACTAAGTAAACAGTGAAAAATATAATCATAGACTCATGTAAAATCTCAATCAACATAAGCCAGAATTAACCAAATATTTTAGGTATTAGAGAAGTTTTGCACATGTAAATTAACATACACATAAGTCCCTCCTAGTGTCTAAACCTTCTGATCTTTTCGAGTTTTTCTATTTAAAAGGTATAGAGTAAATATTAGGTTTTCATTGCTATATCATACATTTTAACAAATCAATCTGAAATTTTCCCGACAAAGTGGAATATTTTCCTCTGTTTAAGTACAACTTACCCATGGGTCACATGAATTTAATGCATTTTTAAATCTGTTCATGCAGCCATTCTGTAATGACTGGACTCCTATTATTTCACTGCTCGCAGACCACAGGAAGAGTGCGATTGCCGTCAGCATGCTTACTTCATCAGGCACAGGCGCGGAATCCTCTGAAATAGATGAGTAACGAAATACTGAAATATACGGAAAATGAAAGCAGTGTGCTGTTTCTAAAGTGCTCTGGAATTTCAGTCCTGAACAATAACCCTCTCTCTCCCCAATGACACTCACAGCAGCGGGTGCCTCAGTCTAACACGGCCCATAAACAACTGCATGAGTAGGACTCGTCTATTGAGGAAACAGGAGATACTTTATTAGAAGTTCTATATTTAAGTCCTTTTTCTTTGTTTTTTCTGGATGGTACAATATTAATTGAAAAAAGTCAGGCACAAATCCTAATAAGAACTCTAATATGAATGCTTATTGAGATATGAAAGATAAAAAAGGTAATATGGAAATATAAAATTACTTAAAAGTCATTTAACTTTTTTTGAGTTTAGATTAATCAAACATTTCCAAATACTCTTCTCCCAACAAAAGTTAAATGATTTTGTAAGATATTCTAAGTGATTTAAAAATCTAGAAAAGACTTTTCTTAGTGATATCACCTTCCTAATTTAATAAATGTGAAATTCTATAAATTCTACACAACCATAAATAAAAAAAATCTTGCACAATTTCCTGAAGATGGTATTCTCATAATTTTAAAAGAATTTCTTGCTATTTCATGCCCGGCTGGTGTAGCTCAGTGGATTGAGCGCGGGCTGGGAACCAGAGGATCCCAGTTCGATTCCCAGTCGGGGCACATGCCTGGGTTGCAGGCCAGGTCCCCAGTGAGGGCCATGTGAGAGGCAACCATACATTGTTCTTTCTCCCTCCCTTCTCCTCTCTCTGAAAATAAATAAATAAATTCTTTAAAAAAAAAAAGAATTTCTTGCTATTTCAATCATTTATTCAGGAAAAAATATAACTTAACCTAATGAAAATAGAGTATATAATTAGAAAGAAAGGAAATATGTACATTTATTCTAAAGAACAATACTACTAAACATAAAATAAGAGACAAACTATTTTATGATTATCATTTCTTCCACAGCTGAACTTACCAACATTCCATATATGTGAATTTGGGTTAGTTTGGCAGCTGCAAATACCCAATTATAACCAGTCCTTTATCAGAATTGCAAAAAATATGCATTTGATATATATGTTTATCTTATAATGAGGGTACAATAGTCCATTAATGTAATATAAAGAAAAAAAGTGATGTAAAGTTCAAAGGATTCAACCAATTTACGATAACCTTAGCCATACATGTTAAAAACTTGTGAACTCCACAGTTGGAGTATTACTCTAGGTGAAATGAGAACAATCTCTAATTCAGAGTTGGGACCATTGCAAGCAAGTTTTTTTGTCAGAAAACTAACATTTTATTCTTAAATTGTGACTTCAGTAATAGGGATAATACAATATGAGTCCACTCTATCTTAGAGCCAGAAAGTGAGGAAGTACTTAGGAAACAATGGGGTCGTATTAAACCTCCCAACATGTATCTAAGTTTTAAGACAAGGGCATTTCGAATCCATATCCAGAAAGGGTACTATAGTTCACATCTAAAAGACATAACTAAAACACCTCTCTGAGTCCATTCAGTGTTACACAGCAATTTCCTCACAAGCTCATTAAATTAGTTAGTCATTAGAGAAGAGATAGCCTATCGATTAAAAATTTTAAACTCTGACTAGGTTACCTGGTTGAGAATATTCCAGGATGCACGCAAGGGTGCTACGAATGAGAGCTGTCCACTGTTTTTGAGTGTCCTCCGTTCTGGCCAATGATAGCGTCACAATATTTTTAATCCCTTGAAGTGCTGCACTAACTGGTGGAGGAACCTGATTATCTGCAGACTTTATTGCTGTGTCTTTCAATATTCTTGCAATTAAAAACAGAATGGTGGGCAGAATTGTCATACATCCTGAAATAAAAACACATCAGGTTACTCATAACTACTTCAGTTCCCATATTTCAGTTGTTTCAGTTGTTTATATTTTTTACAATTGATTGTGGTTTAATATTATTTCTTTTCCTTTTTTATACAAAATTTATTGCATTACTATTACTATAGTTCAATGATTGAAAAAGAAAATAAGAAAAGTGGCAATTTATTTCAAAGACAGTATTTTCTTTTTTTTTCTAAGTTAGCCTTGTTTTTACTATTTCCAGTACTTTACCTATTTGGTATTTCATGCCCTTCACAATGAAATTAAGAAAGGAAGATGGAAAACACCGCCATATCCATACCGTGAAAAGTATCTGCGTAACTTGGTGAATCATGTAGCAATTCTAAGATGTGTAATCAATCTTCAGTGTACAAAAGTCAGCCTAACCAAGCCAGGCAATGATAAACAGAGTATGTGGGTAAGCAAACAAGAAATGTCAGAATCTGCCTGGCCAGGGGACTCAGTTGGTTGGAACATCCTCCAGTACACCAGAAGGTTGCGGGTTCGGTTCCCAGTCAGGGCACATACCTAGGTTGCAGGTTCAATCCCTGATCGGGGCATGTCCAGGAGGCAACAAATCATTGTTTCTCTCTCAGACCAATGTCTATCTATCTCTCTCGGTCTCTCTACACCCCCATCCCTCCCTCTCTCTCTCTCAAATCAATAAAAATATATCCCCAGGTGAGAATTAAAAAAAGAGAAAGAAATGACAGAATCCTAGATTTGTAGCTTAAAGAGCTTCAAGGTCATAGAATTCCACCTCCCACTTAGTGACAGACTCCCTTCACAACTCTCCCATTCTGTGATTGTATTCTGCCTGCAAAGCCTATTACTTTCACATCTGTGGGCTTATATTGAGCTGAAGTTTACCTTTATGTCTCCCAATAACACCATTTCTACCTTCTGGATAAACAGGAACATCTACTTTTCCATTCAGTAATTCTTTAGGTAACTGCAGATAGCTATTATCTTTTTTAGCTACAATTTCTTCAGTTACTCCTTAGAGCTGGTTGTCCCTCTCCTCTGACTTTCTTTAGTTTGTCGATGTTGCTCAAGAGTGGCAACCAGATTAGAAACTAAAGGGTTTAGTAATTCCACCTTGTGTTTGTCTGCTAAAATTCAGTGTCTTCCCTCATGGTGTGGTTCTATCTTTTTGTTGAAGTTTGTCAGAAATACATCTTAAGAGAATATCTTGGGTTTTGGCTTTTTAAAATCTTTATAGGCTCCTAAATATAAATACACCCTTAAAAAAAAAAAACACTTCTCCTTTCACACTTGAGACTTAAGAGGAAAATAGTGGTTAAAGTCATAAGTCATAATAGTGCTTAAAATCAAAAGCAAGCTCATCTTTGTCTACCACAATACAATGCACTTTCAAACAGTGAACAATACCGTACCAGCAGGCGAACACAGGGACGGTAAGTCAGAGAGTATGGTGACTGTGGCTGCCACCAGACGAGCACTTTCTTCTGACAGCCGAGTTTTAGCGGCTACGTGACTCGGGGAGTCTGACATCTTGGTGCTGAGGTGCGGCATGTGCCGCACTAAAATGAACATCAGCAGCTCCATGGTTGCAAACACAAGAGATTTTCCAGGAATAAGGCCACCGCTGTCACCTCCTTCTCCCAACACGGGACAGGATTCTTTTTCCATGTCATCTTCATCTTGGGTAAAAGAAAATTTCCAGCAAAACAATAATAATGACAACAAATAGTAGATAAAATAACATAATAAATATATTTGAGAAATTCTTTCAAAAGAATTTATAACTGAATGTCTAACTGATATAACATTTTTTTCAGAATAATTATCTGCCTTATTAGAATTCTGTTTATTGATCTCTCTTTAAAAGTAAAAGACAATCCATTTTTTACGTGAAAAAAAATTTATCAGATATTTTTATTAAGAATGTATTTCAGGACCTGATTAGTGTAGCTCAGTGGACTGAGCTCGGGCCTGCAAACCAAAGTGTCGCAGATTCAATTCTCAGTCATGGCAAATGCCTGGGTTGTGGGCCAGGTCACCAGTTGGGGGCGTGCCAGAGGCAACCACACATTGATGTTTCTTTCCACTTTCTCCCTCCCTTCCCCTCTCTTTAAAAATAAATAAATAAAATCTTAAAAAAAAAAGAATATTTCATAATAGGAGTAACATATATTAAAGGCAACCCTATGAAATTGACACTTTTGAAAGTGAAAAATAGTCGACTATCAGCAGTTTAATTTGGTTCTTTTTAATGAAAGCAAAGTTGATTGCAAATCTCAATGTATGATTAATTTTTTTACTAAAACGAAATCTTCCTGGCATTATTAGTATTTAAAAAATGAGAGTACAAATAAGATCTATGTCAAAGTTAGTGTAATTTCTAGTGCTTACTTAGAGTGTTTCTTTTTTCTTGCAGATAATCCTGAGCAGCTCTTACTATCTGCTGTACGACTCCAGTAACCAGCAGCTGAACGGATGGTGGATTCCAGGTCAATAAGAGGCGGTGCAAAACACTCAGCAACTCAACACCAATCAGCTGTTATAAATTAATACAGATAAATTTAATTAATTTTCATTTCAAAGGATAAATTTATATTATTAAAATCTAAGAAAATATGCATATAAAAATAAATTCGGTAGCTAAAATTAGCATATCGGACTATGTAACAGATAAAAACATTATCACAGTATTGAGAAATGGTCACATTTTATCTCAATATATTTTTAGTCAACAAATTATTTTGTTATTTATATAAGTAAATAATTTTTACAGTCAAAATGATCGTTCTCCTATTTCTTTCCTCTATTTGAACTAAACAGTATTGCAAGAGTTCAGTGACATCCAAGTGTTTGATTTTCAACCTAAACTGAGCAACACCTCATCTCAGCAACTATTTCAAATCTATCACTACTCATTTTAAGCCCTTTCTTTACTCTCTATCTTCAACATCAAACCCATCCTAAACATAGACCAAGTCCTCTAAATAGTCCATACAGAAATGAGGAAAAGTCAATCATTAAATTGTTGAGATGAGTACTTGAGCCAATGCAAAAAACAAACAAAAAACCCGCATTAAGAAAGAAAACTTCCTCAAACATTTAAAAGTAGCATCAATTCTTCAATAGCTTTATAAGTTATTTTAGCCCTTTATTAGTAGAATCATAAACCGGGACTGAGGTCATCCCTTAAGTTTTTAGTTTTACTTGTCTGCTGATGAATAAATCAAAGAAGGTATAGTGACTGTCACCAGTCTGGTTGTGCCTGGACATCCCAAATTCAGTAAGGGGTCTTAAATAAAGCCAAAATCTTGAGTAATTACTATATAAGATTTCATATAGGAGAAAATGATCTGAAAATAAATATCATGAAAACAAAGCGTAGAATTATCTATCTATAGGAACAGACTGTACCTGATCTTCTGCAATATGGATTCGGGCATAAGGAGACTCTAGCAAGGTCTGTAAGGCCTGCAGACACGCTGTGACGTGCTCAATGGGCTCCTCGGGCCTCGGGGAACAAAGGAACTGTATACTCACACCTGCGAAGGACAAAATAAAACCACAGGTTTGTCGATGCAAAAACACGATTGCTTTCATACCAAATTGTTCTCTATTAATATTTACTTTTTTAACAAATTACTTTAACATATATTTATTAATGCCTTAAAGTAGAGTTCAAAATAGTTTCCAAAATAAGCAGCTAAACTTAACATAGATTATAGCTCTGCGATTATGTTACTAATCAAACTGGAGATGGGGAGGTAGTTCTAAGATCATCAGGTTGATTAAGAAGATATTCAATTTTTTTATTTCTAGGCCATTTAAAAGTAATACATTAAGAATAAATTTATGAAAACTATAAAATTATATTTCATTAAATGGTTGCCAAAATATTTTCATACCTGCAAAACTTTTTTAAATGGCAAGGCACAATGAATATCATGGGTTGTAATTGCTCTTAATATGCATAAGGGTAAGGTCACTGTTTTAGAAATCTTTTATATTTTCATTTATGAAATCTACTGACAAACTCCATAATTTTGCATTAATAATTATGTTCTTTTTCCCTCCCAAAAAATATGACTAAGAGTTTCTTTGTGATGTATAACATTGATAAAGCTGTTATAAATTAAGATTTATTCCCATTTAAAAAAAAGATTTATTCCAGTTTACTTTAACTTTGCATTTTATTATTTCCTCATGGAACAATCTGTTAAGTGCCAAGCCAAAAACAAAGCAAAAAATAAATGTTTTTAAAAAAGAAGTTTATTTTGTTTCTTGAAAGAATGTTGCTCTGTGAATAAATGTGATGGCTAAAATTTTTAGAGCAGTTTTTAACAATTAAATTTTTAGATTAAAAATTCAGCTAACAACTTAGAAAATGTGCTTAAAATTCTTTTTCCCTTCTCGGGCTTGTGCTATGTAAAACTTTCCATAGCATTAAAAAGAAGGTCAGATCATTCCACATCAAAATACGCCTTTTTGGTATATTGATTATTTTGAGCGGAAAGTACTGGAGAAATAGTAGGTATAGGTAGGAAGGGCTCTCTGACTCTTCTACCCAAAGATCATAGAATTTCTCATGATAAAAGTGCCCTCCCTGTATCAGGAAAAAAAAGAACATTCTTATCACCAGAGATTGGGAGTCCATGTCAAAACAGACCTGTACAAAAACCAACCTCCTAAAATAACCCTCATATTCCATTAGTTTCTCCCATTTACTTCCTAGTCGCTGTCCCAGTTTGCTGCTCCTGGCCCAAAGCCCCGTGTCTTGCCACAGCTCCACAACGTATTGTCTTTTGTGTAATATAGTCGATAAGATTTAGGGCCTAATGGCTACTTCAGGTCTTCATTTTCCTTCTAAAGACTCCTGTGTATATGTAAAAATATTAAATAACTTTGTATGCTTTTCTCCTGTTAATCTGTATTATGTGGGTTTAATTCTTGGTTCGGTCACAGAACCTAAGAGGGTAGAAGAAGTTTCCCCTAGAGATATGACTTTTCAGAAGTTATACATGTCGAATGACATTAATATGGCGCACCTACCTAAAATCAGGTGCATTCTGTCTTTATTAATTTCTGGTAAAGACTTAGCACTAGGTGTTGCTCCTGATGCTTGGTTTAAACTGACAGTTGCAGAACGTTTTTGTAAACCAGTTATGGCTGCTGCTTCTGCTGACTCTGAACATGTAAATCCTGTGCTGTTTAACCAAAGTGCCACTGCATGGAGAATTGGGGCCCAGGAATTCCGGTAGTGAAGTCTGGCTGTATCAATAGTCTCAGGAGTATAAAATGCTCCACCTATAAAACAATCATATCAATCAAAAATATTATTTTTATTCTAAGTGTTCACTCATTTATGTACGACTAACTTAAAAATATTCATTCCATATTGTCTTAGTCCATTTGGGCTGCTGTAACAAAATACCACAAATTGGATGGCATATACACAACAGAAATTTATTTCTGATAGTTCTGGAAGCTAGGGTGCCAGTGTGGTCCACTGAGGGCCTTCTTCCTGGATTTACCTTTTAGCTGTGTTCTCACATGCTGGAAGGGGTTACGGAGCTAGGCAGGGGTCTCTTTTTTGGATGGGGCCTCTTTAAAAGGACACTACTCCTATCAACGAGGGCTCCACTCTCCTGCCCAAAGTACCTCCCAAAGGCTCTACCTCCTACTGCCATTACGATGGAGATTAGGTTTTAACAAGGAATTCTGATGGGACAAAAACATTCAGACCCTCGCATATACGAAAGAGCAGCCTGGCCAAAGAGAGTATCCTCCTTACAAAGCCACCAAAACCAACACCTTTCCTGCTGCTGCTGAACTGAAGCACCTGTCTCTTCCTTACTGAAGCGGGGGCTTCCAGACTTTCCTTTGCAACCGCCCGAGCCACTGAGCATCCTCTACTTCTCTCCACCCTCTGGCCACAGGCTTCATCTTCATTGTTGCTAGAGATTCATAAAACCCTTATCCCCTTCTCTTTCTGTCACAGCCTGGAGGCTCTGCTGCTTCTTTTTGACTTTTCTTCTGCCATTTTTCCCTACCTCCCATTTCCACTACCAAACTGAGGAACTTCCCCACCTGCCCTTGCACACATACATTCACCAGCACAGCAATATACTTCATCATGCTTATGCATAATGACTTGTTATGCATAGTTACTTAGAGTACCCTGGCTCATAGCTAGTACTATAACAGTGAGAACACTTTTGCTTTGGCTAACAAGTAAATTTAATGCTGTATTTGAATTCACAAATTCAATATGGAGAAACATGCTCTAAATGAGAGAATGCCAAGTTGAAGTCCACAGAAATTTAAGATGTTATTATTACTGTTGTTTTTAGCCTCCAGCAGTTCCATTTTGTTTAATTACTACCTGAAACTCCATAAAAGCAAAACTCCGAATGCAGTACTTACCATCTGGGGGGAGCTGACTCGCAAATTCAGCTGGTAAAGTCAAAAGTGCATAGTCTTTTAATGCTGCTAACCACAGGCGGCTGAGTGTTGGCAGTTCAGGCTGTACCAGTGTTATTAAACTATCTGGTGGTAGTTCATCTATGGTGCCATAATCATCATCATCATCATCAGTATTTTTAATTACCCCTTTTGGTTTAGACTCTGCTTCCTTTTTAATATTCATAGCAACCACATATACCTAGTAAAATATCCAGGAGGAGAAAAATGGCATAATTCTTTTAAATGGCATATTCTAAGTTGTTATGATCATGCAGTCGAGTCATCAAAAAGCAACTGAATATAAATATTAAAGAATATACATGATTTCCTGATAACCTCGGAAGAATAGTGCTACCTGCCTTGGGGGCAATCCTTTTCATTGACTTCTTCCTAGTGTTCCACTTACAACATATCCTTTGAGTAGAATCCTCTAAATTTTTTCTGGCTTCTCTTGTTCTACTTCACAAAGTCCCCTTTTACATGTGTTTTTCTTTTCTTTTTTCCCATAGGGTATAATTTCCTGTTTACTGCTTCCACTTTCATAGACTTATTAGACACAATCCAGCATTCAGAGAAAAGGGTGGAGAAGTCATAGACGGATCTCCATAAATATCCTTCTAACCTCCCTCTTCTAGTCCTTATGTGATACTTAGCAACCTTGGCTTTACAACAGATAGCTGAGCCAAGAATATAATTTACTACTAATATACATTATCTGTATCCTTTCTCTCTTCTTTTTAAAACTTTTTAAAACTTGCAACTTCCTAAAACATAATTTTAAAGATTCCTCTTTGTTGAAGTTATTTTTTTGTTTGTTTTCTTTGTTTATGTATATTTATACTTTGGTAACTGGCACACACAAAGCTGAATACACATCGATGAAAAAAGCCAAAAAAAAGAAAAACAAACAAAAAACAAACCCATGAGGAGGAGAAGACAAAGAAGGAAAATTGCACTAGGTAAAACTCCTGAGAAAACCAGTTTCCCCTACACAGGGCTATACTCGCTGTACCCACTGAGGAAGTCCGTGTGTGTACACACGCCGTAAGCTGCTGGGCAGCAGGGTCTTATCTCTCTCCCTACAACAGCAGACAGCTACGGAGCAGTCATTCTAAGTTCTAGACAATGGCTACAGGAAACCATGCATCTTCATTTTTGAGAAAAAGCATTCTTTAACACTGCAATGGTCTGTAATCGTTACAACCGGTTTAGAAAAATTCGAACCGTGAATATTTAGAAACAGAAAGCAATTAACTTTAGGAATAAGAACTTTGGATTTCATACTATAAATATACCACCTTCGTATTTTCTAGTAGTCTTAAGCTTGCTTCCCCCTCATCCATGTTTATTATCATGCTGCCACTGTAAAAGCCTCTCATCAGCACCATAGTATATTTGACCGCTCACTCCTCAGATCCTTACTAGGGACTTATTCTCGCCTCACAGTTGCTGTTGTGCTAGGACCTGAGGCAGTGAGGACAAACAGGACGTGGTTTCAGCCTTCCATGAACTCACACACTGAGATGATGATAGGGGAGTGGAAAACATGCTAAAAGAAGGAATGTTCTTTTAAACTTGTTTTGAATGATCTATCTTCCCCACATTAGTACACTCAGTACCTAGACACAGTGCCTGGCACCCAACTAAAAACTACTAGATGGCCCTGGCTGGTATAGTTTAGTGGATAGAGTGCAGACCACGAACCAAACGGTCACCAGTTCAATTCCTAGTCAGGGCACATGCCTGCGTTGAAGGCTGGGTCCCTGGTGGGGGCCACATGAGAGGCAACCACACATTGATGTTTAAAAACAAAAACAAAAACAAAAAAAACTACTAGATGGTTTGTGGAAAGAATGAATGAGTCTCAGGTATAGAATTGTGTGTATGTGTGTGTTTTTCCATTACCATTTATTCCCCCTTATGCCCTCTTCCATCCCTACCCCCCACAATCTCCACACTGTTGTCCATGTCCAGAGTGTTTTTTCTTTTTTGCTCAATCCCTCTACCCCTCAAAACACCCTGAGAGCTGTCGGCCTGCTCTTTATTATTCGGTCTCTATTTTGCTTGTCAGTTCAGTTTGTTCTTTAAATTCCGCATGAGAGAAATCATATGGTATTTGTCTTTCTCTGACTGGCTTATTTTACTTAGCATAATATCCTCCAGGTCTATCCACACTGTTGCAAAGGGTAAAATTTTATTCCTTTTTATGACCTGGTAGTATTCCATTGTGTAAATGTCCCACAGTTGTTTTATCCACTCATCTACTGAGACACCTGGGCTGATTCCAAATCTTGGCTACTGTAAATAACGCTGCAATAACATAGGTGGGCTTATATTCTTTCGAATTGGTGTTTCAGGTTTCTTCGGACATATTGTGGCTTTTATTTTCTTCATTTTACTTATGCCTCTAATTTATTTTAATTCTTTTTTTTTAATTTTATTTATTTTTAGAGAGAGGGGAAGGGAGGGAGAAAAAGAGGGAGAGAAACAGCAATGTGTGGTTGCCTCTCACATGGCCCCCACTGGGGACCTGGCCTGCAACCCAGGCATGTGCCCCGACGGGGAATCGAACCGGCGACCCTCTGGTTCCCAACCCGCACTCAATCCACTGAGCTACACCAGCCAGGGCTTATGCTTCTAATTTTTGTATTTTTCTTGTATAATATCTAATAAGGAAAATAAACCAAAAAATTTGTTCCTATTCACTTAATATTATTTCTGACAAAGTCACATGTTCCCAGAGATAACCAGCTATTAAAAAACAAAACACAAAAATCCCTAGCACCCTGCAGCATTAGTATCAATGAGTGATGGCAAATTTAATCAAACAAAAGACTCGGCCTAAATTATTTTCTATTACATTTGTATGTTTCCCTGCCTAATTTCCCCATAGTAAGTAAGGAGAGTCCTTCCTCAATATAGAAGTTTTCAAAAAACCCATTGAAAAATATAATTTTCAAAGATTTAATGATTTTTTTAGTATAAAAGTTTATGTATTTCAGTGAGAAAGAACAAATATATTTGAATCTAAAGCTCACCCTTTTTTAAAAGATTTTATTTATTTCTTTATTTATTTTAGAGACTTGGGAAAAGAGGAAGGAAGAGAGGCATTGATGTGAGAGAGAAACATGGGTTGGCTACCTCTCGTACGTGCCCCAGCTATGGACCGAACCTGCAACCCAGGCATGTGCCCTGACCAGAAACTGAACTGGTAACTTTTTCCTTTGTGGTATGACACCCAACCAATTGAGTCACACCAGTCAGGGCTAAAGGTCAATTTAAAAAACACAAAAATCAAGTAAAAATTTTTATACATATAAGAGTAGAGAAACACTTTCTCATGCATGGAGAAGGAGTTCAAAAACAACAGGCCATGGTTACCTCTGCCCACGCTTTGAGAACCGCCAGTTTTTCCATGGTTGCGGCACTCTCTCGGTATAGCTGGCTGGACGATCCTTTTCCAGCCTGAACTTTGTCCAGAGAAGAAACAAGCAGATTGTGTACTCGACGAAGATCATTGAGATCACTGACAACTCCACTTCCAATCCATGTACTACATACCTAGCCACAGAAAATTTTTTTAAGTTTAGTATTAAAAAATTAACACTTAACATATAGGAGAATAGAGTAAATATAATTCTTTTCCTTGAGGGAAGAAACACAAAACAAAGCAAATAAAACAAAAAAAGTTAAAGCTATGCTTTAATATTAGTTTTACTAACAAAACAAGTACAGAATTTATTATACACTTAACATAGAAAACAAAACAATATTTACTTATCATGTTTCCACTAAATGCACAAAAGTTTTATTTTTTTTATTATTTTAATTACTTTATTGTTGTTCAAGTACAGTTGTCTGCATCCTTTCTCCTCCCCTTCCCCCACTCCTTGAGCAAAAGTTTTATCAGAAAAAATTTTCCACCCACATCAGGCCAGTCATGAATAATTCTTCAATTCAACAACATTTCTGCTTACTACAGCCTAAGGGTTATTCTGGGTGCTATAGATTTTTTTTTTTTAAGTAAAAGGAAAAATTCTGGTCCCTGTCCTCAAGAAAGAACAGATTGAATGAATGAACCATGAGAACTTTTAAGATTATAATAGTACCCTTAAAAAACAGGAGGGAGGGATTAATTCTGGCAGGAAAAATGGGAATGTTTAGATTTCAGGAAGGATACATATAGGGGAGTTACATGAAGAAAGAGATCAGAGTAGGAAAGTTAACTGGGATTAGATTACAGTACAATTTAAATTCCATTAGGACTGAATTCAGACTTGCTCAGTAAGCAATCATGCGTTTCCAAGGCTTCCGAGCAGGAAGATATTATTAGAATTGTGCTCCAGGATGAAGGCTGCTCCAGTACTTATGCACAGGAAGAAATGTGTACAGACAGCAAGCAATGTGTTCAGTTAAGTGACTATTACAAAATTATGGAACAGAAATGACAGGGATCAAACTGGGAATGGAATGAAAAAGGAGAGGCATCAGGGAGAGAGCTGGAAGTAGAAATCGCAGTCTGAAAATCAATGAAATATTTTTAGTTGGTGGGGCACAGGGACACGCAAAAACGTGTGAGGAATCAAAGACTGCCAAATGCTGATTACCAAAGCTGCTAACTTGGATGAATGGAAGAAAGGTGACAGCACTGCCTAAGAGAGATAACGTAAGAAAAGAGAAGAGTGTAGTGGAGAGGAGAAGTTAGAGAGCATGATTGTGGTTGTGAACATTTTTTAAGAGATTTTATTGATTTATTTTCAGAGAGAGAGGGAGGGAGGAAAAGAGGGAGAGAAACATCGATGTGCGAGAGAAACATCGATCAGTTGTTTGCCTCTCATACGCCCCACAACCCAGGCAAGTGCCCTGACTAGGAGTCAAACCAGCGACCTTCCACTTTGCAGGATGACACCCAACCCACGTGACCCACCAGCCATGGCTGGCTGTGAACATTTTGACACGTTGAGTTTAAAGTACCAGTCAGAGACTCAGGAAAAGATATTCAGCAGGCAGCTGGAAACTTGGGTCTGGATTTTAGGAGCAAGGTCAAAGGTAACTATGTAGACCCAGGAACGCTCCACACAAAGATGATATCTAAAGCAACGTTACTAGGTGAATTTGTTCAAGAATCGATGTTTTTTTTTTAAAAGCCTTAAGGACAGAACACAGGGAAAATAGTTACACTGACGGGTCAAACTGAGTAAGAATAAACAATGAAAGAAACTGCAAGGCCAGAAACACAAAAGGAAAACCAGGCAAGTGTGGTGGTAACTGGAGCCAAGGGAAGAATGTCAAGAAGGAAGGCGTGGTCTGATAGTGCCAGCCTTATCCAATAAGTACAAGTCCTCACTTTCTTATCTGAAATCCTTGGGCCAAGACAGGTTTCACCATTCACATCGCTTTGGTAAAGGTAACAAGGGACACAGAACTCATTAAGAAAGACAAGATGTGCGGCAGCACCACGTGTTTGACACATGGATACTTCTCATGTGAAAGGCAGCACGAATCACACTAAGAGATTAATCAACATTCTGGTCTCACTGGGCTTCCTGTCAGGGCCCAATGAGGAGAGTCCGCTCAGGTGTTGCTACCAAACAAATTAGGAAAAAGCTTCTGGCTTTCAGATTATCTGGATATGGAATCATAGTTAATGGATTGTGTTCCTGTATTTAAAACATTTTAAAAGTTGAGAATAAATATTTATGTAACTATTTTATTCTCTTACAATCTTATTCTCAGTGAATTCAAAACTAAATTGAATAACAATTAATGAACATACCCATATTTTACATGCCATCAGTATGTTCATAAACATAAGGTAAAAATAAAATGCCAATCAAAACAATGTTGAAAATGACATTTAAAGTGAAAAAGACTAAATGTAAGTATAAAAATAAAGAATTGATACTCCTAAGGAGATGAGACACACTGGAGAGATCTGAGAATATTTCTGTGAAATTTGGTAGAAATATAACTGTAATATTTCCTCTTTCCTTTGGTAGAGGAAAATTGTAAAGATTGAGGTTTGGCACTAAGTTTACTTTGCAAAGACCCAAGTTCTTTTTCCAATTTAAAGAACATCAAATTAGAAACTGCAGCTACTGCAATCAGGTTTGGTTAATGTAGAAAGAAAAAGCTAACACTGAATCAGCAAAATCATATTCAGAGAAAAGATCTTGGTCTTATATCAAAAGAATGTACATTTATAAGTTTTAAACTGAAATCAATATTTAAAGTGTGTAGTATGTTTATGATCCCCACCCTGCTTTAAATAGTGTTTTGATTAACCCAGTGATTACCGTCCCCAAATGTGTTACAGCTGAAGGTCTTCCTATAATATCTAAAAATTACCCTGGGATGCCGTGTTTCATGATCTGCCTAAAGCCAGGTCCTTACTTTCCCATAAGGAAACACTGTTCCACTTTTTCAAAGGTTTTCTTCCAGAAACAGAAGGAGAGGAGGTCAAAAATTTATGCTTGCCACTATAAAAGAAGAAACTGCTTATCAAATGAAGCAGCTAGGGCCACATAAGAACTAAGATGTTTAAGGCAAATTCAGTAACAGGAAATTTTCATACGCAAGATAAAATTTTCATCCACAAGATAAAATTATCATTCACAAGATACAATTTTAATAGCTTTTGCTTTTCTAATGACCAGGAGCTTTGTAAGAGGTTTTCTCTGCTTAAATACTATGCTCTGCAACATCACCATGATACACTTATGCTATGTGACTGTGACTTCTCAGGTTTGCTGGTATTCCAAAGCAAATGACCTACTCTCAGTCCAAAGTCTGTACCACGACCCACCCAGACCTCTTTCTTAAATAAGGCTCCCTCTTCTGTCTCTGGTCTGCAATTGGTGGGAGGAGTTCGTTTCTCTTAAGGCCACCATTAAGACAGCTGGCTTCAGAGAAATAACTCTTAACAGTGGAAGGAAGAGGCAAATCCATTCAGCCCCAGAGAAGGCAAAGTCAGAAACTTCAAATCATCATTGCAACACAGAACATTTTCTCCGTAGAGCCCACATGTAGCTTGATTGTAGATTCAAAGCAATAATGATAGACCACGGCTCCAGAAAACATGGAAGGAGAGAGTTACTTCTATTCTCTCCTTAGGTAAGCAAATGAGGAATCTGATTTCTGAAAGATTAGAGCTTAATGCATGAATCCTTTTTCAAGATGAGGCATAAAAAAGAGAAACTTATTAAAGGTATAGGAACATGTGCTTTTGTGACTCTCTTCAGATACTGTAATGTAAGACTAATCCTCTGGTATTAATTTTGCAAATGAAATATCCTTATTGTGAAATTCTTTTAGACAATTTAATATCCAGAAACTTAAGAGTTTTCACAGCCTGTCATCAAAAAACTCTGTTGTTGTCTCCTAATTATCATTACTATACATTCTTTAATTATTCTAGATTTTGAGACCTTTTATTTTAGTTCCTCTCATGACTGTCATATTTCTGTTCATTTCTAGGTTATATAAGAGCTTCTGTAGCCCAAAGTCATGTCCTCAGCGATGACAAAAAAAGGAGAATGTGATTAACAGTTTCTATTTCATTATTTGATACAGAGTAAAAAGAAAACTGTCACTGTTATGTTACGAAGATAAAAATAAATGTTATTTAATTTTTCTATGTTCTTTCTTGGAAGTTAAATTCTAAGATACCTATCTTAGACATATCTAAGAAATGTCGAAGAATTTACAGACAATAACAATAGAAAACCCTATTTTTCTTCTTACCTGGCAGGCTTTAGCTATTATGTCTGATGGGGTATCTTGTGAAAAGGCTGGTCTTAGAGCAGCTCCCACCTAGAAAATTAAGTGCAAGCATTTTATTTTTAAAAATAAGTTCTCAATATAAAGCCTCTTTTGTCTTTGAAGATAAAAACACACAAAACACACCTTTGTTCTTTTCCTTTTATGTCGCTGTTATCTTTCTTTCCAGTTACAATAAACTCAACCATGCCATTTTTCTTTTGCTTTCTAGGAGGTTACCATTATCAAATCCATATGAATACTATACCAAATAGGCAATGAATTTTGTTTCTTTTTCCTTTGTTTTTGTTATATTGTAGACAGGATAGTAGACAAAGTTACAGGTTCCCAAAGATAAAAAACTGCTATCCCTTTTCTCCCCTGTGTTTTCCTAAACATTTCTAACACTATTTCCTTCGTGAGGGAATCTTATATAACTGGATCGATTCTGTTAAATAACTTAGTACTAAAAATTCAGTTGGTAAAAAAAACTTAAGAGATCATTTCACCTCAAAAAGAGATGCTTGAAAAGAAGATTGTTCAAGAAATACTATTTTTGGTACTGTTGTTATAGCAATAAGTGAAGGAATTTGAGCTTTAGTTTTAATAAGCCAACATCGTTATAGATTCTTAGATATATCAGATTTAATATGTAAGATCTAAATAAGGAATTAGATATAGTCAGCTCCTAATTGAAATTTCTTCCCTTTCACTAGAGATACCTGCAAAGGCATATCAACAGCAGTGAAGAAATGAACCAAGAAGCCCTCTCTGTGACTAAAGACACATGGCAACTAACTGCAGTATTAGTATTGCAATAATCAACTAACCACAAAGGTGGTAACTGGGTCCTGTACTGAAGGAGAAGAATGGTACAAAAGAAATTATTGGGTCGACTGATAAAACTGGAATATGATAGATCATATAAAAATAGTATAACAATGTTGAATTTCCAGAAATTGACAACTCTTCTGTGATTATGTTCTACAGTGTTTTTGTCCTTTGGAAATAGACTAAAGTGTTCAAGGGTAATGATACATGACTTAAATAATTTACTTTTAAATGGTTTAGAAATAAAAGTGTGTGTGTGTGTGTGTGTGTGTGTGTGTGTGTGTGTAAAGAGAGGAGAGACAGACACGATCAATGATAAAGCAAATGAGGCAAAATTAACAATTGGCAGATATAAAGGGTATAAGCCCGTTTTTTGTACTATTCTTGCAACTTTTCTGTTTGATTTTATTTCTAAATAAAATGTTTAACAAAAGGAAACAACCTTTAATCTAATAAGTTGGGTATTTGGGAGTAAACAATTATATACAAGTTTTTGGTAGCCAATTGGGCTAGAAACTAATTTTCTCACTTATATTTATGATGGAAAAACAATGGATTATTCATTATTCACACTTTATTTTGTTTAAGTTTGAGCACAGCTTTTAGGTAAGGTATGGTATGTCCAGAACCAAGATTTTGGTATAATCACAGTAAAAAAAAATGTTCATTCTTTCCTTGCTAACATAAGTTTTTCCCTTTACATAACCCACCATTATTAGGATCACATCAAATAAGCCTCATTTGAAGAACACAAATAAAGGAATAAACCTCAGGAGAAATAATTATCTGTTTAGAACGAAATAAAAATTTATTTGACAGTACCTAATTCTTTCAGTAATATTTTATCTGCTGTTTTCAACAGTTAATTTCTTTCAGCACACAGGGCACAATTGCTTTTGTATTTAAAAAGGCTTACAAAGGAAGTCTATATAAAAACAATGGCAACAAACCCACAGCACTCTTTGAATGTTCTTTTTATCTTTAAGTGGCATGGCTAAATATGTAAAACACAAGACAGGAAAGCCAGGCTGGAATTTCTATTCTAGGTTTATCACTAACGTGCTATCACTACTTAAAAATAGTGACAAGTGTGATACTATTGTTTCCGCAACTGTGGGTTAACTCAAACTATGTAACAGAAAAGGCGGCCAGCTGTAGAGATACGCCTTCTACATGAATCAAGAGGCTGCGGTTGCAAGTACATTTTTCCAGGGGATCACCACTCCTTTAATGGTCACCCAAAAGATCAATATGAAGATTTTAAGTAAACAGAATATCTCACATTGGCTTGATACTGCTCCAGAATCACATGACCTGGAAATTCTGGTTCAGGCACAGATGCAAACTTCTTGATGATGTCTTCAAGTGCTTGGAGCCCAGCCATCCGCAGCTGGTTACTGTGATCAGTTGCAGCCATGAATGCCATGCGGATCAGGTCAGAGAGATGAAGTACCAAGAGGTCATCTAAAAATAAAAATGGGAGGCAAAAAGGAAACGTTTTGAAAATAGGTATAATTACATAAAAATATGAAATAAAATATATTTCTTTCATAAAGCTGTTATGAATCACATATTTCAGTGTGCTTAAAAATAGCAAAGATAACTAATAAGAAAGCTTGCATGTCATAATCTCTCAAGAACACTGGTAAACTAATTACCTTAACTTTCCCCAAAGGAGTCTGAAATTCTTTAAGAACAGGGATTGGCAAATGTTATCTGTAAAGAACCAGATATCATATTTGCCACCAGATATACGTCTTTACCGTATAATGTGCTCCCGGGTATAGTGTGCACCCAGGGTTTTGGCCCAAACTTTCAGGAAAAAAAATCTTTCATTTTAATTTTTTAATTCAATTATTTATATTTAGATACTTGTTTTCTATATTATAAAGGAACTTTAGCATTTATTTTGAACATATTATGGTAAAAGAAATTTTATATAACAAATAATTACAGAACACAAGAATGGATACAAGGTATTTCAGGTACTACCCATGTAAAATGCACATCCTTATTTTCACCTCAAAACTTTGGGCAAAAAGTACACTTTATACACAGCAAAATATGGTAGTAAATACTTTGGCATGGCCAGCCAATATAATCTCTATAGCGACTACTAAACTCTACTGTTGAATTATGAAAGTAGTCACAGTGTGTCTTCAGGTGGGTATGCGGTGCTCCAACAAGGAATACAGACAGTGTTTATGACAAACCGTGCTTTGCCGGTACCCTACACTCAGATTCACATTTTATACATGGCGGTCCATGTTTTACTGTTTGTTTGTTTGTTAATTCACCCGTAGCCTCTGCTACTTCTTAAACACAGTAAAGTAAACTGAAAGGCATTTTTAATATACAGACTTCAATATTGTTAATACATACAATTTGTCTCCAGGTGTTTAGAAAATGTCAGGGAAATGAAGAGACACCAAAATACAAGACGCGGGACCTGCACAGCTCTCTGCCTGTCTGGGTCTCCGCGCTGGGAAAATGAAGATACTGGACCTCGTAATCCCTTTGTAAATTCACTAAGATCTGATCGAGGGGCTATGTGGTACAAAAAAGCTTACAAAACATTAAAAACAGTGAGGAGTTTCAGTAATAAACAATTTTTACCTTCTCAAAAATATCTAATAGCATTTCTAAAATCTGAGAGTTTGAAATCTGCAAGTTTGAAATTTGTCAAGGCATTCATAAATTCTGATATTCTCCATGCTGGGGACTGCAAAACTTAACATTACACACCCTAAAGTTTTGTCATTTCTGTAAAATAGAGTGCTAACCTGACAGTTTTAATATTGAGTTGTTAAAACTAAGAAAACATAAGTTACTGCTGCCATTATCCTTAGGACAAATGAGATAGATAGATGTGTAGACAGGAAGGAAGGAAGGGGGGAAGGCCGGGAGGGAGGGAGGGGAGGAGGAGGAAAGATAACAGTCTGCAGGCGTATCCAAACTGCAGTCCACAGGCTGCATGCAGCCCAGGATGGCTATGAAGGTGGCCCAACACAAAAATCATAAATTTACTTAAAACATTACTAAGTTTTGTTACTTAGATATGTACATTCTCTATATTAGTGATCACAAACTTGGGACCTGCTCAACAACTTCCAGATTATCAAAAGAGCTGCTGCATAATTATTAGGGCTATCATGTGAGAACTTTTTTGCCTATCTGTGGTGGTGGATATCACAAAAATCATGCACAGATTTTTTGCTCATCAGTTTTTTGTTAGTGTTTGTGTATTTAATGCGTGGCCCAAGACATTCTTCTTCAAGTGTGGCCTAGAGACGTGAAAAGGTTGGACATCCCTGGTCTAAAGCATCTTAGGCCGTGGCCAGATAGCTTAGTAGGTTAGAGTGTCATCCCAATATGCCAAAGTTGCAGGTTTGATCCCTGGTCAGGACACATACAAGAAGCAACCAGTGAATGCATAAATAAGTGGAACAACAAATTGGTGTTTTTCTTCCCCCCTGCCCCGCCCTCTCTAAAAATCAACAAAAACATTTTTTTTTTAAAAAGAAAGAAAAGGGCCCTGGCTGGTATAGCTGAGTGGATTAAGCGCGGGCCTGTGAAGCAAAGGGTGGCAGGTTTGATGCCCAGTCAGGGCACATGCCTGGGCTGTGGGCCAGATCCCCACTAGGGGGTGTGCGGGAGGCAACCACACATGATGTTTCTCTCCCTCTCTTTCTCCTTTCCCTTCCCCTCTCTCTAAAAAGAAATAAATAAAATTAAAAAAAAAAAAATTAAGACTCCTCAGGAAAAAGAAAAGAAAGAAAAGAAAGCATGCTACATAGCAGTAAAATATTATAAACCTATAAAAATACTTTGAGGAAAAGAAGTACAGATTTTAAACTGTACTTACTTGTAGGGTTTCGAAGTTTAGCAGAACGCGCCATGGCGAGATCGAAGTGAGCCTGGTCCGCATTCTCACACAGATGGATGATCCGACACAGGCAATCGGCGGCAAACACCCGCGTGGCCCACCGAGGCGCCACGAAAGGCTTTGACTTGTCTTCCTCGCCTAGTGTGGTAAACATGGTATCATCGTCCATCTCATCTTTCTTTTCGGATTCTTCGTCCTTTCCACCACCTAGCGGAGTTGCCGTGCTCATGTCTGTACCAAAAATAAAGCATGTTAGACCACCTCACATATAACAAAAGTAATGCTTTTAGAAATAACAATATTAGAAGATTTCCAATAAAAAAAGAAAACAGTGGAATTGGCAAGCTTTCTTTTTTAGACAATTAATAACAAACCAGGGAAAGGGCAACTAAAATATCTTACATATTTCATTAGTTTAACATATGTGCTATCTACAGAGCAACATGGGATTGTTTTTTTATCCTCACCCAAGGACATTTTATTTCATTGCTTTTAGAGAGAGAGGAAGGGGGGGGAGGGAAAGAAAGGGGGAGAGAGAAACATCGAAGTGCGAGAGAAACACTGATCAGTCACCTCCTTACATGCCCTGACCAGGGTTCAGACCCGCAACTATGGATTTATGGGTCAACGCTCCAACCAACTGAGCTACACTGGCCAGAGCACAGTAACCTAGGATTTTTATACAGGAAAACTTCATTTGAATTTAGCCATTTTCCAAAAAATAAAGAAAGATCACTAGTCTATAATACACTCATCAACATTTTTACAGCTATTTAGATTAAAAACTGTATTTTTAAATGTAAGTTCAAATTTATATATCTGCATATGTGTATATTTATATGTGTATATATAGGTACATATCAGAAGTAAAAGAATTTTCATTATTTTGAGAACATATTTTCTATATTAAATACATACCACTAGATGCTGCCAGGACATCTTTACAAAGCATTAGCCAGTGGGAAAGTTTTTCTACAGCCAGTGATGAAAGCATATGTCCCAAAGTATCATGAATATCAGAACACAATTTTCTGTCAGTCTCCCGGTCTAGCATTCCAAAAAGAAGTCCCTCAAGACCCGTTTCTGTTATATTAACACCTTGGTGCCGGCAATGGATATCACTTTGAGAACTAACTCCAGGTGCAAAAGGACTGACATCTGAAAAGCAATTATTACAGATGAACTTGCATAAGACTTTGTTGTCCACTGTAGGTAACAATTACACTAAGAATAAAGGCTTACACGTAAATTCACAATAGCAACAAAACCAGCTAGCTATATTTATCTGTGGTCTCCACTTAGGTATCTTCAGATTAGAGTTTAATCTGACAATTAAAGGTAAAACCCTGATATGTAAGACCCATATCCTTAGGTATTTTAAAGAAATCTCCAGGGAATGATGCTCAATAAATATATTTGATTCTAACAAGAGAGGTAAAGAGACATTTTCTAAATAGATTCAATTGAATGGACTCAAAAAAAATTGCTACATTTGTTGGAAGAACAAACTGAAACTTATTTAGTCTCATATTTCATATATATTTTTAAAAATCTATAAAGCAAGAACACAAATTATAAGTGGATTGTATCCTAAAAGTTCATTTAAAATTTTGGAAAATCCTATCTAAGAAACACACAAACAAAAAAATAATACAGTTAATGAATTAGTAGTAAAGTTCGTGCTTTATCTGAAAATCTTTTCATTCTCATTAACAGCAGAAGTAATAAAACTGGCAGCCGTAAGAATGAATACAGTATGTTTGTTAATAGAACTCTCATTATACCACGCTAAAATTGAGGATATTTTGGTACCTTCTGTCTTAGTCCCCAAGCAACTTCTATGCATTAGAAAGTCTTTAAAAAAAAAATTACTGTTGACATTATTACAGATGTCCTCGTTTCCCTCCCTTTGCCTGCCTCCACGAGCCACTCACCCCTCCCCCTTCCCTCTGGCTGTCCTCACACTGTTGTCAGCGTCTATAAGTCATGCATACCTGTTCTTTGACTAATCCCTTCACCTTCTTTCATCCAGTCCCCTCTTCCTCCCCCCTCCCCTCTGACAGCTGTCAGGCTTTTCTCTCACACTAGGGGAAATATCTGTCAATTAAACTCTGAAAAAGTTCCCAAACCACCTATCCCTAGAGAGTGAAAGACCAGCTATGAATTCAAGCTGTACTAAAAGCCCTCAGGAAGCAGAAAGACATGAGGACCCGAAGCAAGCACAGATCTACCTTTTACTACCAAAATATCTACCAGTATTTCATAGATTACTGGTTACTTTGGCCTTACCTCTAACAGGAAAAGTTGTATCACGAAAAGTTAACTACTGTCAAAGACTGGAAGCTTTCAAAATAAATCATTTCTCTTTTTAGAAGTCTATTAGTGATGTGAAGCAATACCCCTACAGTTAGTCATCCATTAAATAGCTAAGTCATTCTCAAGGGATGACAGAGTACTCAGATACTAAATGGTGTTTTTTGAGCTATACAATTTTTTAAAGGTAAAAGTGTAAACTTACAAAAAAAAAACCGCTAGAATTTTTAAGATGATAATGATTTTTTTCAAAGAATAAGAAAATCGACCATATTTTAACACACAAAATAATGTTACTGAATAAGTAATAGTGATTTGAAATGTTAAAGTATTCAAACGAAGAGAATATTGGCTTATAAAATAACTTACTAGCACCACTGCTCTCTTTGTCCCCTGCATTTTTTGCTAGACTCATGGCATATTCGCAAACTTCCGCAGCTTCTCTCTGGGCAAGCTGCCGGAGACATGCCACAGCCGCGCGCCGAAGTAACAGGTGGGAGCTACATAAGTGAACCTGGAAACCACAACAGTTTTAGACTTTTTTTTTTAATAAGCTGTAATTGTACTTGTCTCATGAAGATAAACAAACACCTCACTTGTGAAGAGGCTCTTCATTTAACAGCCTCAATTGTTTAAAAAAATATAGTCAAATAATGGCCTTTTAGAAAAATAATACCAATAAAATATATAAAGAATATTTTGGTAGTCAAAATAACTGTCCCAAGACCAGGACACTAAGTATCATACAATATATTTAGTAAGATTCCAGAAGGATCTTTTCCATATCTTATTTTACACATGGTCCTACTAAACTTTGTCATCTAAACTTTAATCCTTGAGGTTCTACTGAGAATCAGTGTGAGACATAATCTTGTGTTAACACAAAGGAAACTCATCGAATTCCCTGTGGTTTACTGATAACTGCCACTGAGATAAACAAAGTTAAGTCATTACTTTCCCAGGTCCTCTTAAATGTGTTCTATCTCATAAGGTCAACCTCAATAGTACCTTTAAGGAGGAAAAACGGGAGAGGAAGCAGACAACTTGCGGAGTGTGTGTCTGCATCTTCATCACATGTCAGTTGCCTATCTAAGCTTGTATCCGGTAACAGGTTCACCTTGATCAAGAGGTGCCGTCTGTGGCCTCAGAGCCTGGGCATTAGACCATGGCTTTTGCCAGGATAGTACATGCAGAATTCAATCTGGTGTATATTCTTAGTTGACTATTTTCTTTGTGCGTATTCTTTGTAAACATTCCACGTGCATCTGGTTTCCGCCCTGTGGCACACTCAAACTCCTTGATGATCTGGGACTAAAACAGTTCCCTCTGGTCTGTGGTGAAACACGAGCAAATTTTGCTGAGTAAAGCTAAATATATCACATGAGGTCTAATGTCATGGCCTTTGAGCTCCTTCACCACATCCTGCATGACCGTCTCTTCCCTTTCTTGAGTAATACCTTCCCAGGGTTTCATCTATAGTGCCTTTCCTTTTCCCTATGTATCAGCCTCCTCCTGTCTTTACCTTTCTCCCTTATCCAAATACCACTTCATAATCCACCATTTCAGTGCTGTCTTGTTAACTCCCTCATCCTGCTGTCATTTAATTGAATCTGCTTGGCCGAAGCCCAACTATAAATGTAGCAAAGTGTGGCTGCTCAATGCCTGTACCCACCTTGTTTACAGGTGCTGAAGAAAAATCTCACAATGTGGTGAACTGGTACCATCCTGCATCGCATAATGGAACCAAAGAGGGCCACTGACCTCTAGTGAACCCTCAGTCCTACCACAGGATCTTGTATTTCTCCATTTCCTCCAACTCCCACATCCAATTCTCCTCAAACTTCTCACCTCCTCTTTGCTACCTCATTCATGGAACTTCGCCTTCCCTTTGAGTTGATTAAGAAAGTAAAAATCAGCCCTGGCTGGTGTAGCTCAGTGGATTGAGCACGGCTGCGAACCAAGGGGTGATCAGTTCAATTCCTAGTCAGGGCACATGCCTGGGTTGCAGGCCAGGTTCCCAATGGGGGCCACGTGAAAGGTAACCACACATTGATACTTCTCTCCCTCTCTTTCTCCCTCTTTTCCCTTCTGCCTAAAAATAAATAAATAAAATCTTAAAAAAAAAAAAAAGTAAAAATCATTAGATAATACTCCCTCAACTTCCAGCCACCAAATCTACAAATGCACCTCTATCCACATTCATCCTCTCCTTTCTTTGTGTTGCCCTGGAAGACATATCCCCTTATGTACGCCCTGGAAACTACCCCATGAGAACCTTGGATGATTATTTCCTCTCTGCCCTATACCTTCAACTCCCAACCCTACTGGCTTCGTCTCAACAGCATTTAAATATGCTCTCTTCTCACTACTGTAGGAGAAAAAGAGTCTCCCTTGTCCTCTGTTTTCTCCTTTACAGTTGAACATCTGGAAAGAAGTTTCTTTTTTTTTTTTTTTAAGTTTTATTTATTTATTTTTAGAGAGAGGGGAAGAGAGGGAAAGAAACAGCAATGTACAGTTGCTTCTCACATGGCCCTCACTGGGGACCTGGCCTGCAACCCAGGCATGTGCCCTGACTGGGAATCGAACCGGGACCCTTTGGTTCCCAGCCTGTGCTCAATCCACTGAGATATACCAGCCAGGGCAGAAGTTTTTCTTTATATTCCATCTGTAATCCAATGTATTTGGGCTTCTATTTGTACCACTGTACCAGATGACTAAATAGTTCCTTAAATGCATCTCTCCTTCCTTCTCAGGGCCTTTCATATATTTTCCCTCTGCCTAAAAATAAATGCTGTCTTCTCCAATACCCTGCTCTTTCCCAAACTAATTCATTGATCCTGAAGATCACCCCTTAAATATCATTTTTTCAGAGGAATCTTTTCTGAATGCCTGAATTACGATAGGTTCCCTGTTAAATGCTCTCCTATAGCCTTTTCTAACGCTCATTTGTAAATAATCACTGTTGATCATGTTCCCTTGAAACTATAAACTTCATTATGACAGAGGTTTCATCTTATCTCAGTCATAAATCTATCCCCTGTACTTTGCATGGTGCCTGACATATAGCTCTCACCAAACATTTGTTGAGTGAATAAATTAATGACTGTGAGGGTAGCAACAGAGTCTCAGAAGTTGTCAATTTACACTTTAAGAAACAGCCCTGACCGGTGTGGCTCAGTTCGTTGGGTATTATACTGCAAAGTGAAAGGCTGCTGATTCAGTTCCTGGTCAGGACACACGCCTGGGCTGTGGTTTCTGCCCCGGGTCGGGATGGCTACAAAAGGCAACTGATCAATGTTTCTCTCCTACACCAATGTTTCTTTTCTTCTCTTTCTCCCTCCCTTCCCCTCTCTCTAAAAATAAACAATAAAAACATTTAAAAAAAACTTCTGGAAAAAAATTCTGAGTGGGTAAGACTAAAAATATGATGCATTCTAGCCAAGAAATAAATAGTTCATCAAAATACTTAAGATGTGAAAAAGAAAATCACTAAACAAAATAAATCATCATAAAATGACTACTGAAGCTGAAACCCTAGATTTCACCATCCAGGAAACATATTTTTTTATTTTGGTCCAGTTTGATCTTTTGGAAAACAAATTTGGAGCTCTCTAAATAAGTCAACACATGAAAAAGCTTCATACTTACGCAAAGGCTAGGAACAAGACTAGACAGATTGACATGTCGTGGTGCAAACATGTGAAGCTGCTGAAGGCAAGATATGGCAGCTGCCTGAACAAGAGAATCGGAGTGGTCCTGGGTAATCGCACAACCCACCAAACAGGAAGAACGAATTGTAGAAGTTGTCGCTCCATTTCCTAGTAGTAAAATAAAAGACAATGGACAATACAACTATTTTATTATTATCTGGTTATCTTCTAAATAATCTTCCTTCCAATACTATTCAGATTGTTTGGAAATAATTTCAAAACACAATGACATATAGATGACAATAATGTGCTTCTTTTTGATTTACCTAGATTTATATTTATTTCCTGAAAAATTACATTGTCTTTTAAATCCATCAATTTTATTTGAAAGAGCTAAGATACTTCATTTCGGATTCTTATCATCTCTATTATATAATAACTTGAAATCTCATTTTCCAAATAAGATTAATAGCAACTTTTACAGAGATAGTTAGGAAAAATAAGTCATAGTGTTATATACTGTCTATATAAAAATGTCTTAATTGTCAAATATAAGTGATTTAAAATTTTTACCAATATAAGATAATATTATACACAGACGAAGACTAAACAAGGAAATCACAGAATCATAGAAGTCACATTCTATTTTGAAATACGCATTGCCTCATCATCATCACATCAGAAAGCACTTGGTAAACACATATACTTAATCAAAGGCACATATTTATTCTCTCCATTTCCTTCTCATATTTACTGAAGAATGAACTGTCAACTTTCTCAAAGAGGACATTGAGTCCAAAAAGGAGACATATCTAAATCACCTATTTTTTCAATTCCTAGCATTTTTCCTTAAGATCTTTTGTTTCCACTACTTTCTTTTTAAAAATATCTGTCCAGGATGGTTAAGAATACAAGCAGAGGATATTGATCTGGGCCTCATTTCTGATTCCAACCACTGACTGGCATATATATATATGATTTTCAAATACATATATTTGAAAAAAACTTTTGACCACTCTCAGCTTCAGTGTCTCATCTGTAAAAAGGAGAGATATATTTATCTCAGGATTGTTGTCATAATTAAATGAGATAATGTTTATAAAAAGCTAGACCCACTGAAAGCATTTAATAAATGCTGAAATAAACTCTGAAAGTAACATATATTAAAAAAAAGTCATAGTAATTTGCTGACTTCAGCATTTAATTTAACCATTAGTGGTATTATTTCAGTGTAACTCAGTGGTAAGAACATGGAACTAAGAATAATAAACCTGCTACTCATTAGTTCAGTAACTCTAAGCATGTTAGTTATTTTTCTGAGCTCACTTTTGCAGAGAAAAATTAGATGATATTATCTACCTTATGGCAGTGGTTTTTCAAACTATGCTCCTTGGAGCTAAACTATGATCCTTGGAGTTAAAAAGATAGCAAAGCAAAAGTTCATGAATACAAGTGAATTGTTCTCCAGGCCAAAGGAATTCCACCTTCATCTTTACCTTCATGTGGCTCCAATTACTATTTCATTTAGAAATGTTTTCTCTGTTCAAAACTTCGAAAAACACTGCGAGTCACAGGTTTGTTGTAGGGATTAAACAAAATAACATATGTAAAAAGCAAGAGTTCCAAGCTTTCCATAAATTGCAAGTATTCAGTACATAGTAATGATTAGTATTACAAAATTTCTTTAAGCAACATGATGATGACATTCAGGAAATTGAAAGATAGTAATTATCTGTCTAGTTCCTCTAATTTGAGATGAACTTACCCTGTAGTTCAGGGCCAACAGTAGTGATTATAGCACCCAAGCATCTCCCCAAACACTGATGAACTTCCGTATGTGAAGGTGGAACTGTCAGCAGCAAGGTAAGAACTAGAGATAATGTTGGTTCCACATATCGACGATACATTGGGCCACTGGAATCCACTATCAAAGCCAGTGAATGAAGAGACCAAGTCTGGAATAAAATACAATTTTAGTTTAGTTTAGAAATAGAGTATATGAAATTAGTTTTTAAGTTAAATTTTAGTAAATATTATCTTAGTTTTTAATCCATGATCTAGAAATATTTTAAAATATATTTGTTAAGAAATAAGAGATAGCACATAAGCTACCAACTACCAATAATAAAAGCAACTGATATATAAATGCTATGTTTAAAGTTTCTCTCCAGCATGGCTTTGAGTGTCAGAAATAAAATTTCAGTGATGAACTAATTTTCTTCTACTATAATATACACAGGGTCCACCACAAATAACGACCTGTTTTTATTAAAAAAAATCATAAGCATGTAATTCTGTAATATAACAATATAATACTCAAATATGTCATATAACATTATAGGTGAAATGTTCAAATTAAAACTATAAATTATTATACCCATATTATTACCCTACCAACTACATTCAAGGAGACCTTACTTCTGCCAGACCTTATATAACCCTGGTAAACATATAAGGACCCAACATAGGGGCACCTGAATATATAAAGACTTCATGAAGGATACAGACAGCAATACACTCATCATAGGGGATTTTAACACCCCATTGTCAATAATGGATAGACATTCCAAGCAAAGAATCAACAAGGATATCATGGCATTGCACAACACTCTAGATCAAATGGACTTAATTAACACAGACAGAACCTTTCGACCCAAAGCAGCAAAATATACATTCTTTTCAAATGTACATGGAACATTCTCAAAGATAGACCACATGATAGGACACAAAACAAGCCTCAACAAATTCAAGAAAATTGAAATCATATGAAGCATCTTCTAGGATCACAATGGCTTGAAACTAGAAACTAACCTCAAGGAAAAAACTCAAAAGCACTCAAATATATGGAGACTGAATAATATGCTTTTAAATAATGAATGGGTTAACAATGAGATTAGGGAAGAAATCAAAAAGTTTCTGGAAACAAATGAAAATGAACATGTAATAGCACAAAACCTATGGGACAGCGAAGGGAGTCCTGAAAGGGAGGTTCAAAGCAATGCAGGCCTACCTAAAAAAGACAGAAAAATCTCAAATAAACAACCTAACCCTACATCTACAAGAATAGAGGAACAACAACCAAGTCCAGAGTGAGCTGAAGTAAGGAAATATTCAAGATCAGTACAGAACTGAGTGACAGAGACTAAAAGAGCAATTTAAAGGATCAATAAATCCAGGAGTTGGTTTTTTGAAAAGATAAACAAAATCAACAAGCCTTTAATCAGACTCATAAAGAGAAAAAGAGAGAGGACCCAAATAAATAAAATCAGAAACAAAAGAGAAGTTACAAGCAATACAGAAATACAAAGGATTGTAAGAAATTACAGAAAAAATATATGCCAAGAAATTTGACAACCTGGGTGAAATGGACAAATTTCATATAGTCTTCCAAAACTGATTCAACAAGCAGCAGAAAGCCTGAATAAACCAATAACAGCTAGTGAAATTGAAGCAGTAATCAAAAAACTCCCAGCACACAAAAGCCCTGGACTAGATGGCTTCACAGGCAAATTTACCAAAGAAGAATTAACTCCTATCCTTCTCAAACTATTCCCAAAAATTCAAGAAGAGGGAAGACTCCCAAACTCTTTTTATGAGGCCAATATCATCCTAATTCCAAACCAGGTAAAGACACAACAAAGAAAGAAAACTATAGGACAATATATCTGACGAACGTAAATACTAAAATCCTCAACAAAATACTGGCAAACCAGATCCAGGAATACAATAAAAAGATCATACACCATGATCAAGTGGGACTCATCCCAGGGATGCAAGAATGGTACAATACTCGCAAATCAATAAAATACACCACAAAAACACAATGAAAGACAAAAATCACATGATCATATCAACAGATGCTGAAAAAGCATTTGATAATGTTCAGCACCCATTTATGATAAAAAAACACTCAGTAAACTGCTAGTAGAGTGAGCATTCCTCCACATAACAAAGGCCATATATGAGAAACCTACAGCCAACATAATACTCAATGGGCAAAAACTAAAAGTTTTTCCCCTAAGACCAGCAACAAGACAAGGATGTGAGTTTTCACCACTTTTATTCAATATAGTACTGGACATTCTTGCCACAGTGATCAGACAAAAATAGAAGTAAAAGGCAGCCAAATTGGAAAGGAGGAAGTAAAACTGATATTGTTTGCAGGTGACATGATAGTATACAGAGAAAACCCCATAGGTTCCACCAAAAAATGACTCAATCTAATAAATGAATTTGGCAAAACAGCAGGATACAAAGTCAATATTCAGAAATCGAAGGCATTTTGTACACCAACAATGCAATATTAGAAACAGAAACTAGGAAAAAAAATCCCATTTATTATAACAAGAAGAAAAATAAAGTACCTAGGAATAAACCTAACCAAGGAGGTAAAAGACCTGTACTCAGAAAACTACACAACACTGAAGAAAGAAATTAAGGAAGATAAAAATAAATGGAAGCATATACCAGGTCCATGGATTGGAAGAATTAACATCATCAAAATGTCCATACTACCCAAAGCAATCTACAGAGTCAATGCATCCCTATTAAAATACCAATCGCATATTTTGCAGATATAGAACAAATATTTCAAAAATTTATATGGAACTATAAATGACCCTGAATAGCTGCAGCAATTCTGAGAAAGAACAAAGTAGGAGGGATCACAATACCTGATATCAAACTATACTACAAGGTCACTGTAATCAAAACAGTCTGGTACAGGCACAAGAACAGACATGTAGACCAATGGAAGAGAATAGAGAGCCCAGAAATAAACCCAAGTCTCTATGGTCAATTAATACTCAGCAAAGGGGGAAGGAGCATAATATGAAGTAAAAATAGCCTCTATAATAAATGGTGTTGGGAGATCTGGACAGCCAAAAAAATAAAATTAGTCCACCAACTTACACCATACACCAGAATAAACTCAAGATGGATAAGACTTAAATATAAGTCATAATGCCATAAAATTCCTAGAGGAAAACATAAGCAGAAAAATTTCAGATATCCCACACAGCAATATTTTCACTGATATATCTCCTAGGGCAAGGGAAATAAAGGAAAAAATAAACAAATGGGATTATATCAAATTAAAAACCTTCTGCACAACTAAAGAAAACATTATCAAAATGAAAAGGGATCCAACCATATGGGAAAACATATTTGCCAATGATACCTCAGACAAGGGTTTGATCTCCAAAATATATAAAGAATCCATACAACTCAACACCAGGAAGATGAATGATCCAATTAAAAAAATGGGCAAAGGACCTGAACAGACACTTCTCCAAGGAGGACATACAGAAGGACCAGAGACATATGAATGGATGCTCAACATCATTACCCATCAGAAAGATGCAAGTTAAAACCACAATGAGATACCACCTCACACTGACCAAAATGGCCATCATTAACAAATCAACAAACGAGTGCTGGCAAGGATGTAGAGAAAAGGGAACCCTAGTACACTGTTGTGGGAATGCAGATTGATGCAGCCACTGTGGAAAACAGTATGGAATTTCCTCAAAAAACTAAAAATGGCACTCCCTTTTGATCCAGCAATTTCACTGCTGAGATTATACCCAAAGAATCCTGAAACACCAATTCAGAAGAACCTATGCACCTCTATTTTCAGAGCAGTGTTATTTACAATAGCCAAGTAGTGGAAACAGCTACTAAGTGCCCATCAGTAAATGAATGGATCAAAAAACTGTGGTACATTTACACAATGGAATACTACATAGCAGAAAGAAAGAAGGAACTCCTACCTTTCGCCATAGCATGGATGGATCTGGAGAATATTATGCTAACAGAAATAAGCCAAGCGGTGAAAGACAAATACCATATGATCTCACCCATAAGACAAACCTAATGAACAAAACAAACAAATGAACAAGACAGAACGAGAGGCATGGAAACAAGGAACAGACTGACATTGACCAGAGAGGAGGGGGTAGGGGGATAAAGGTGGAAGGAAGAGGAAGAGACTAGTCAAGGAACATGTATGAATGATCCACGGACATGGACAACTGCATGAGGACTGACTCTGGAAGCAGGGGATGGAATGAGTGGAGGAGAACAATGGGAGAAAAATTGGGACAACTGTAATAGAACAACAAAATCATTAATTAAAAAATAAATAAACGGATATAAAAAACTGAGATGTTAGTATTTACTGAACTTTAATTTTTTTAAAATCAAGCTAACATTAGCCTCTAATGTGCAACATCAGAAGACAGGAGATACTGAAACATTTATAAATAATGAAAGAAAAGGACTGTGTGCCAGGAATAGTATAACCAACTAAAATATCATCTAAATGTGAAGGCAATAAGAGCTACTTTTTAGATACGCAAGGATTCCAAAAACATACCAATCAAGACCCTTCCTAAAATAATTTTTGCTAGAGGAAGTTTTCCTAAGAACAAAGATCTCAGGATAGGAGTTGAGGGTACAAAAAAAGAAAACATTATTGAATAGTAAGTCTCCAGTAATTATATTTAAATACACATAGACAACAATACAACTGTGAAGTATGATTTTCGAGTAGATCCTCAAAAAAGCAAGGAAAAATGAACAATTAATGTTTTACTATTCTGTAAATATATAAACTGAAATGTTAGCTTTGAAGGAATGTATTTGATCTAAATTATGGTATAATGTCCTGTCATACAAAAACCACTTAGGGTGGTCACATAAAGGAGTTTGGTTTTAAGAAATTAAAGCAAAAGAGAGCTGAGAAAGTGGTGCAGATAAAAGAAGAAAGAAAAGTAGCACCTATTCTTTGACATAAAAGAAGCAAACAGCAACTTCTTGTGTAGAATAATTTTATAATTGCATTTTTTTCTTCCAAACTAATATAAAACAGCATTTTTTTTTAAAAAAGCAGTGTAATGCCTCTTAAGGAACAAGATTACTTGATTTTTATTTTTAATGCTTTTGGGAATTTTGTGCTTTACACAGCTGGAAACCTTTACCAAGAAGTCAAAGGCAAACTAAACCTGTACATTAGAAGCCTCTGGTGATTTAGTGTCCTTTATTCAATCCTGAAGGAACTCACTCAGCAACTCAACAAACTAGTGACAAGTAGTGACGGAAATTAAACTTGTGAGCCCCAATACGAGGCTGACACATTGGATGCTGTTGCATTCATATATTCTTAATATTTTTAGGTGCTTCGATGTGAAGTGGTAAATCAAGAAATGTAGTATATATTTACATACAGGAAGCTCTTGATTCTCAATGTAGTTATTTCTATTTGTATTTAAGGAGAAACCAACAAACAAAAAATTCAGACTATACTTGAAAATCCGACCAATGACTCAGGACCTGTGTCAGGGTATTAGAAGATGGGAGAGAGAGAAGGCTGGTCATTAAAAAAAACTGATCAGCCCTGGCTGGGGTGGCTCAGTAGACTGAGTGCCAGCCTATGGACCAAAAGGTCACCAGTTTGATTCCCAGTTAGGGAACATGCCTGGGTTGTGGGCCAGGTCCCCAGTTAGGGGTGTGCAAGAGGCAACTCATCATGTTTCTCTCCTTCTCTTACTCCCTCCCTTCTCCTCTCTCTAAAGTTTTTAAAGTACTTTTTAAGGTAATTTCCTTTTTTAAGTAAATAAATAAAATCTTTAAAAAAACTGATCTAACGAATGTGAGAAAACGCAAAGGAGAGAGAGAATAAGTACTAAAGATAATAAATAATAAAAAGAAAATACGTTTCAAGAAATGTATGTGAAATGGGTTAAATTTCCAGAATAAGACAGTTTGAAGATTAGTTTAAAAAACAAAATCCTGTTCAACAGGATTACAAATAAGACTCAGGAAACAAAATGACAAAGGAAGGCCCTAACACATTTTTCCTACCAACCTATCAGAATCATTACTATTTGATATAGCAAATAGTTTTCCTAAAACATTACTTAAACATTTCATATTTAAAAAATTAATATTATACCTGTACTTCAGAGGATGTTCCATCTTGTGCTAGAGCCAACAGAATACTGACGCTGGTCTTCAGGTGTTGTCCTGAGCCAATACCACCAACATAACGATGCAAGCAGCCCAGAGCCAGTGAATGCCCAGTCCTGGATACAACATCTCGAGCCGACTTCAACCTGGGAAAAAAGAATGATCGAGGAGCTGGTTTTCTATTTCCCTATGGCAATAACAAGCTTGTAAGCCACACAATAAAAGGGATTTATCCTGGAAATCACAAGACTACCATCATGATTGCTCTCTCTCCACTCCCAAACAAGAGTTATTCAATTTAGAGTGGTTGGAGAAAGTGATCATACTTACTTGGAATCCTGAGATCACTCTTTTTAATTAATATTAAAAGAAGTCCTTAAAACTTAATGCTAACTTTATCCTCTGTTTCAGGGATAATTTAAGAGATGATAAACTTAGCAGCACTTAGAAAAAGAATGACTCATTTAAACATGTGAATAACTAACAGAAAGCACAACGTGGGGGAATTTCGAGAAAAGGACCTCAGAGCACCTCTGCAGAGCAGAGTGCACACGGCTGAGGGAGATCCTGTTAACAGTCTTCTTGACTCCATTATGTAACATGCAAAAGCTGAAACCAAAGCCCTCACCACGTTTAAAGTACCTCACAGCTTAGCCAGATTCTAGACTTCGATTAACTACTAAAACAAAAATTAAGCCATTATGAAAAAAAATCACAAAATACTGTCACATGCTATACCATTTCTACAGTCCAGTCCAATATATAATTACCAATTACTTAAAAGACATCTTGTAAGTCCAGTGTATAATTACTGATTACTTAAGACATCCTTGTCTATATGAGAAACCTATTTGTTGGTAAAGAGACCCACTTACTTGTCAAAGCTATACTGGGCCATTCTAGCAATAAAAGTTGCCTCTCCAACCACCTGAGCCATTCTTCCCAGAGCTTCCCCCGCTGCGCACCGTAAGATGGGGTTCGGGTTGTCAAGAGCGCCCATAACCAGTGTCAGCGCCGATTTACGTACTTCCTCGGGTCCTAAAGTGCTTTTGTTTTCAGCCAGGCCCTACGGGTTTTTTTAAAAGGCAAGTCATAATTTACATTAAATAAAAGAAAAAAAATGTGCTACAAACTTTGTAAATATACATGTATCTTCACATATTATTTTCTTCAGTCATCTTCCACGTGCACGTACTATGCCTAGAACCAATACCTGTTAAGTTGATGTACTCGCTTTCGTAAACATGATTCAGACCACGACACAACGTAGCGATAGTTCAATCAACCCTAAAACCAACAATCCCTGGGGTGTCTCCATCCGAAGACTAATACTTAGAAGTATTTTTATAGATAAAGAACACTATCTTAGTAAATCAACTGTTATTCAACTGCTTGAAAGTTACTGTGACTTTAAGGAAGGTCTGATGAGTGTGAAACTTTGGTTCATTTATATAAAAGTCCCAGAAAAGACAATTATGTCCCAAAGAGTACATCCAATACAAATCTACAGGCTAAGTGAGGTAAGAAAAGTCAGTAACTGAATGCTGATATAGTTTGTTCATCATTCTAAATATTAATATCGCTGTTCTAGCTAAACCTACTGTCCTAGAACTTAATTTACTCACTTGAGACCAAAAAAATCCAAGTTACGGTGCCTGGGAAAAATGTTAACTACAGCAGAGGCATCAGCAAGCATACTTATGAAAAGCATACTGTAGAGCAGCATTACGGTCGGTTCACAGCTTTCCAACCACTGAGGAAGACCAACCACCCTACTTCTTTTTTTTTTTAAAAACTCAGTGTTAGTATAAGTTGATGGTTTCTGAATGGGGCATATACTAATGGTTATATAAGTGGTACAGACCTATATTTCTACCAATGCCTGTATCCCCTTTTCCCTGATGTTTACAAAGCATGATTTAATTCATGCCATTAAACACTTGTACTTGTTGCCATTTTACTTTAAAACAGTAATTCCATACAATAAGCTTAGTACTGAAGAATATAAAAAATGTTCAAATATATCACGAGAGGCTGCAGGCTGCACAGTACGGTACACGAACTCAGATACACAAAATAGTTGTTATTTTAGTTTCTACATGTTGAAACTGAGATTCAAAAGGAGGTTGCAGAAATCACACAAGATATAAACCAAGTGAGTAGCAAACCATGAGACAATGTCTAAATGCAGAATTCTTTCAACTATATAACACAGCCTCTCCTGATTTATGGTCTAAACCACAAATCAAACTTAGCTTTGTCTCATTAACCTTCAGTAGAATATCAGATTTCATTAGTTAGACATGTTCAAAAATTCTGAAAGAACTACGGGCATTTGTAAAATCTGATGGGTTAAACTGAAAGATTAACACTGCTAAAATATAAAATGCTTATTTAATTACAATGAGCCTAATATAAAGTTTCTAGTAATTTAATTCAACTAATACAAAAACAGTTATCAAGTGATATACATTTAAACACCATAATAACCTAGATATCCCTGCCTTATTAAAGGCATGAATTAAAATCTTAGTTCAAAATACTATGTTTTAAAGGTAAATACCTTCAGTGCACTGAGCACAGCAGTGAAAATGTTCAGCTGCACAGCCTGCTGGCGGACGCCCTTGGCTTGTTTAACACACTCAGCGAAGTGGTCCAGCATCTGCAGTCTGCAGCAATAGAAGAGAGATCACGTTATCGAAGCTTTTCATTCAAACACGGCTCAAAAATCAGAGACCAGAAGAGCGTGAGCTAACAGTTTAACAAATAATGCCGTCACTGTCTCATTTCTACCTCACTCCCACAGCGGGTCCAAACCAGACGTCCTCCTCCTGAATTAATCTATGAACATGTGGTTATCAACTGGAACAAGAAAAAAGACTGAACGCTGTTTCAATTAGGAAAATAAGGCCGTAATTTCAGTGGCCTTTAACATTAACACCAGCATCCAACAAAGTGCCTGGCAGATAGTAGGCATTCAAGGTTTTTTTTGAATAGAGTAACAATCATCAATTATGTGTCTGTGTAGAAGATGTTTAAGTCAGAAGTAAAAAATTGTGGCATAATTTTTTTTCAAATACTCTCAGATAGAAAAAATAGTTCCTCATGTCTTACCTTTGGAAACTAATAGGAAGATTTTTTTAAAATTTAGCTTTGGTCAGTTATTTGTAATGTAAAAAATTAGAAGTGAAATTTTTTCATTATTTCTAAATGTTTAAAGGAGACAGTTAACAAAAATAAATCAGCAATTTGAGACTATTCTGATAAAAGAGAACAAGATCATTTCAGATTCTCCTAAAAATAAATGGGGGCCCTGACCAGCGTGGCTCAGTTGGTTGGAGCGTCATCCTATAGACCGAAAGACTACGGGTTTGATTCCTGGTCAGGACAAGTACAAGAAGGCAAACAAACTGATTGATGTTTCCCTCTCTCTCCCCCTGCCCACTTCCTCTCTCTCTAAAAAAATGTCCTTGGGCGAGGATTAAAAAAAATAGAAATATAGTGTTGGGCAAAGGAATCTATGCAAGTTGAATTTAGTTCTAAGGTAACCATGACATAAACCAGGAAATCAAAATCTTCCTCATGTCACTATTAGGATTTAAACTCAATTTATAATTGGACATGGGTCTCAGGTCAAAACACCCTTCAAAAACTCACATAGTTCCCGCCTCTAGTAAAAAAATCCAGTTAGAGTCACTGGGCACTAAAGCTGACGACTTCTACACGGGCTCTGACACACATTCCCATGTGTGGGTGAAAAGGCAGGCGTTACTCGAGGACACCCGTAAGAAGGCACACGGTCTCCAACACTACCGTTAAGCATCATTTGCCTATACCTGACCTCAAATGCATAACTATATTTTAAAATTGATTTAAATTTTTTTCCTTACAAAATATTCATTTAATATAGTTTGAAAACTATTACAAAAAGTTATTACCCAGACATAACCACTATGACACTTGGGTACATTCATTTTCTTTTAGGTCTTTTTCTAATGTATACATATCTGTACTTGTACACACATGTACATTTTTATGAATTTTAAAATGCTGAACTGAGATTACTTCTTGCCCATTACTTTACTGTTTCCTTTTAACGTAGCATAATGAGCATTTTGTGATATCAAAACATTATCTGTAGCCCTGACCAGTGTAGCTCAGTTGGTTGGGTGTTGTCCCAGCAAAGCGAAAGGTCACCAGTTCAATTTCTGGTCAGAGCACATGCCTACATTGTAGGTTTGGTCCCTGGTTGGAGCATATGTGAGAGGCAACCTATCCATGTTTTTCTCTGACATCAATGTTTCACTTCCTGTCTTTATCCTTCCCTCCCCCTCTCTCTATAAATGAATGAATAAATAAATAAAATAAAACATTGTCTGTAAAAAGTATTCCAGCCTGTCAACTTGCCATAATTTATTCCTCATTCCTCCAGCACTATTTGTTATTTATTATATTTTAATAGAATTTATTTATTTTTACATCTCCTTGTTCCACAAAAGTGATTGACTATAATTAACTTATTTCTGGGTTCTAGTTATACCTCTCCAGAACTGGCTGTATTACTTTGGACAAACCATAAAATAATATACCTGAATTTCCTAAGATCTAAAACAAGGACATCAAAGCACATGCTTTATAAGATTCCTTCACATTTAATGTTCTTAAACAGTTATATGGCAAGCCAATGTCCTTAAAGATAGCTGGGTAAAGTAAAATTGCATATTTAAAAATTTCCCCTCAAATTAAAAAGTCATTAAATAAGTAACCTACACATTTAAAAAGATAACACTTATGTTATCTTTTACATATAAATATAATAATGTTTTTAAGGCATATTTTGTAAAACAAATTATCTGTGAAAGTCCTGAATTAATTCATTTTCCATCTTCCTTTTGGGAAAATGCCTATTAAATTTAGGGACAGCATCTGCGGACATAGACTACAGAAAACAAAAAAGGTCCTATCAGGAAAAAACAGTTACCTCCGTTTCCCAATTTCTAGACATGGATCACTTGACAGACAAAAGTTATTGGGGAATATTTCTTTAGTAACAAAAAGATTTACCAAATTGATATCCCTAATTAAAAATATAGTCAAAACCTACTAATAAAATGGCAAACAAACTATTGTAGTGGATACCAGATGCTGGTACACAGGGTCAAATCTTAAAAATAGTTTCAGTCCTGGTTGGCGCGGCTCAGAGGACTGAGTGCTAGACTGTGTACTAAAGGGTTGCCAGTTCGATTCCTGTCAGGGCACATGCCTGGGTTGCAGGCCAGGTCCCCAGTTGGGGGCACACAAGTGGCAACCACACATTGATGTTTTTCTCCCTCTCTTTTTCCCTCCCTTCCCCGCTCTAAAAATAAATAAAATCACTAAAAAAATTAAAAATAGTTCCAAATTATGTGGAAATTTTTGCATGTATTTGTGCTTTATGTTATTAAATTTATAAGCCTATTGTTTAATTAGTAATACATCTTATTGCAGAATTACTGGGATGGGAAAATCTACTCTTTGGATATAATTTATATTTAATTAAAATTACTTGATTGACTTTATACTAACCGGTGTTTATAAGAAACATGAGGAAACACTACACCAAAAAGAGCCACGGAAGCATCAATGACTGAAACTCCAAGAGGGAGAGGACCAGGCACCGCTTCTCCAGCAGGTATTCGTAAATAAATGGAAGAGGGGTCGTGCTCTAGAGCCCCACTGCCAGACGCACTGTTTGGCTGGAGCTACAAAAGAACAACATAAAAATCAGTCAGAATCTACTTTAGAAAATTCACTTACTAAAAATTGCGCATCAAAAATAGAATGGGTTAGGAGGAGAAAACATTTAAAAACATAGAATAACTGAGTCTGAAAATTTTTAAGTAGATAAAAATGTAATTCGGCCATTTAAAAAAGCCATCTGTAACAACTTATATAATGTTAGGAAAAGGACTGTTCATTCTAAAACACTTTTATGCTATCCACCATAAAATGTATAAGCAAAGCAATATCAGAAAAAATGTAAACCACAAAAATTTCTTTAGAAGAGGTTTTAGGAACTCTTTTTAAAAGTACATAAGAGGCAATGTATTCAGTGGGCAAAAGGGTTCTAAATGCTCAACCTACTAACTCCCATTCCTCTACAACCTGTCAGAAAACAAGCTAAAACAAAATGAAACACCAATAACCAAAAACCAGCGAAAACTGATCTATGCCACAGACACCGCAGGGTATCTAAATGCAAAGAATATTGAAAAAAGAGAATCTGTTAAATTGTAACTATTGCCGCAGGTTTATCCGCTTTCACTATTTATCCATAATCAGGAAGCCATCTTTGAATGTCTAAGAAAGCTCAATGAAAATTAAACCTTGGTCTACAATATTTTTTAAATAATACGTAATAATACCACTGTTTTCAAATAGGCAAGTGTTTTCATTCCCTGTATGGTTTCCCACCTGGTCTTCAATTGACTTATGATCAGTTTCTTGAAGCCAGGAACCAAGAAGAACACTGTCATCATAGTGACAGAGGGATCTGAGGAGTGAAGTAGTTGTATTGGCTGAATTGTCAGTCAACGTGAATTCTGCCACCAGTTCTCTAAGAAGCGCGTTGAAAGATACTAAAAAACAAAACTTCAGATCAGATTAAGAAAATAATGTTTATGAAAATTGTAATCATTGCCCACAAAGAGCAGCAACATGTTTACAGAAATAAAATAATTAAGTTCCTATTTCCTATTATAAAATGTATATTAAATATTTCGATGCTGCTTTTAATATATAATGGTACTTTCTTTTACTACTGCGTTGTAACTTTTAGCTCAAATTATTTAAAGTAACCAAAAAACTCAAAGAGAGAAAAAAATATTTATTTTAAATATATTAAATATGACATGATTATTATATTACTAATTACCCAATGACATACAACCACTGAACCAGAACATATCAAAATTCTTGGGCATGGTTAAACTAGAAACAAATCAATGACTTAGTTTAACATTAACATTTTATATGATATTTAATTTCTGCAAAGTTCATTACTAGTCTACCTCTAGATTCCTAAATTATTGCCTATATTATAATACATATGAAGCAGTTGAGGACAGTTATTAAAAGCATAGACTTAAAAGATGAACCAGCTGGGTATGAATCCAACCTGTGCCACTTACTAGCTGTCACTGGGGCAAGTTTTATTACCTACATGTACCCAATATTCTTTATTTATAAAACAGAGCTAATCACCCCATAAAACTGATGTTAAAGTCAAAGATTTTAGTATGTGTAAAGGGCTTAGAAAGGGGCCTGGGACACAGGAAGTGCTGTGGTCACAATCTAAACAAAAAAAGGAAACGGTTGCCTTCCCTTGTACAGCGAGTTGACGGGACTGCTGTGGTCAGAACTCTATAATACTGAGAGAACCGGAGAGATACATTGGAAAACTTTTATCAGGTACCACAAAGTTTATTTACCTTCATACGTTTTTGGAGGTAATAAAGCCAAAATATCATAAAGTCTTAAACGGACCATTGCAGCACTAGCTTTCAGATGAGCTCCATGAGCTTTAATTACAGATGGAATGCTAAAATATCAAAAGTATGGTTAGTGTCATCTTATTAGAATAAGTATTATCTATAACCACTTTTTTCAGCAATGTTTCAAAAATATCATCAAACTGATAGTACTTTGGTAGGTATTACATTTTCATTTCAGTTTTTTTTGTGACCTTTACTGTCAGTAACAGAAACAATATAAAGTACGATTTTATTTCAATACATATCATTAATGCAATTTTAAAAGTCACTTTATAAAAATAAGGTTTTATATGTTTCCTAGATGATACTAGAGGGAAGTACAATACATGACTATTGACATGTAAAATTGGATATTATTTGTCATAATGCTTACTTACTGTGACATCATAGTCATGGCACATTCAATAGGGGTCATCAATTTTCTAATCACATCTTCAGTTAGGAGTTCAGGACAATGTGCAACAAAACTCCTCATTGCTAGATAAAATTTTTAAAAGGACAGATTTGGAGCAAGTTTTGCGAGGATCAATAAATTTATGAAATTATATAAAGGTACCTACAATTCTTATTATAAAATATAAGGTTCTAAAACCAGGAAAAACAAAAGAAGAAACAATTGCCATGACAGAGAAAAATCAGTAGGAAGGGCTAGAAGAGGTACTGGCGGCAGAAATGGAGGGAGGGGAGATATCTGTTAGGGAGGTTTCCACGAGCAGGAATTCAGAGATCTATAACCCAACATGCACCTAGATGATTACAAAGAAAGCAGTTTCAAGACAGAATCAATGGCCACAATGGCCGAGTGAGAAGGAATGTGTTTTAGAGCCAAGACTAAAATAGCTCTTAGATGTATGAGAACAAAACTGACACCTTGCCCTGCCACTCTTATATCTGGCTCCCACAGTTTGAGAAAAGAAGCACTTTTCACCCTGAGATAAACTAAAGAAGAACAGGGTCACCCAGTGTAACTCTAGTTCCCAAATAAGACAAAACTTGAGCCTGTCCTGTAAGCTGCTGACTCTTGAACAAAAACAACTTTATTCATAATTTTTGTAATGCTGACATCTGAAAAATGTATCAATGTTTGCAGATTTGAAAATGATAGGAGGAAATAGCTGTTTGTCCATTATGGAAAGACTAACCGCAAACTCTATAAACTTGGTAATCCTGATTTTCATTTTCCTGTAAACACCATCCGGTTGTGTTTACCTGGTGACCCAACGCTCCTCTGACAGGTGGAAGACTGTGGTAACCGGGAATTAGGAGGCCTGGGTTCTAGCTCCTGTTTTCACTAACTCTACCCTCCTTCTCAGACCGTTTAATTTTTATTACACAATTAGCAAACTGATGTAGGTTATTTATAAAATTTCTTTCTAAATCTAAAGATCTACAAGTTTTACATAAACATATATTAGTTTACATAAGTTATTATATATTAAAATAAAAATCTGTAGTAGTGATTTTCTGTCAATTCACAAACATTTTAGTAATGAAACAATAGTCTGAAAGAGCATCCCTTTCAGTTCTTACCACATAAAGCGCCAGCACGGCCTTCCAATGTTACCTGCCAGCTAAAAGAATCGCCTCGGGCCTTCTCAGCCTCCAATTCCTTTAAAGAACGAGGGAAAACATTTCGCCACAGTAACAACATCTTCGGCAGATGGTAACGAACGACAGATGGTCCTAACCAAGAAAAGGAGAAGCACAGCCATGTATCTATAACACACACTACGACAAAAATTTTTTTTTAAAGAGGCCCATACAAGCTTTAACAATAGCTAGCATTTCACTCTACTTTTAGCTCTAATACTAACATTTTCAAAATATTCTTGTTTAGTAGGTAAAGTATGTATCTACTAAAGCATTAAAAGTTCATTTAAAAAGTATCAACATTTTTAGCACACAAACATAAAACAAATCCACAAAAAGTAATCTAAAACAAATTACCCAAATATATTCAGGATGGTGAATTACATGCTATCAATGATAAAATATATCTGGAACACATTTTATGACGACTTTTCTATAAATATATGTGCATAAACATATATACCCACTCCTACACACACACACACATACATTTCTCTACTTGGCAGGGGACTACATATGGTCAATTTAGTTTTACACAGGTGCAGCATATTTAGAATTAGAAACCTACATTTACATTGCTAAGGAATTCATTTAACATATCACTTAATATACTTAACATAAATTTCTAGAAAAGTTACCACTTTTTCTTTTCTTTAAAAAACTAGATCAAAGCATAGTTGCCAAAAGACAGATGTTCAGAGTGGTGAGTAACTCTGCACGCGCGCGCGCGCATGCACACACACACAGACTTCAGAGTAGAAGCTACACAAGTGAACTAAAGGGTGGACACACCTCGTCAAAATAACATGTCTTTCTGTTCTACGCACAATGCTACACTTTGTCTGCATCTCAGATTTCTCTTAGCACTTCAGAAAGTGAAGTACACAAGGATAACCACAAGAAAGCAGCACAAACAATACGGTTTAACGTGGCATTATCACCCTGCTAAAATTATGTCACTGGCCTTTACTTTGGGGATGAAATGCGCCCCCCACACTCTCATCTCTCTCGATTAACACTAAGCTAGTCAGCTAGACCTTGGCTATTCTGATGGTAAAGACGAAACTTTGTTAACAACATTCTCATTAAATGTCTTCAAGCAGAAATTGCCAAAAAAGAGAAATATACCAAGAGATGGGAAAAACATCTTTACCATTTTATAATCTCATTCATAGTCTTGAATGTGAAGTTTAACACCTTTAAATTAAATTCTCTGTATTGTCTACTGACAGTTACAGAATAAGACAAAAGTCCTACTCAAATATAATTATACCTAAAGTCATAAGGGCTCCGAGTAGAAGCCATCCAGCTTGGGTGCGCTGTAAGGACAGCCTGCTATTTTGGGCAGCAGTTCTTAAGAGATCTTCAGCAATACTAACTACCATCTGCAAAAAAAAAGTTAAAGAAATCGAATAAGAAAATGCATAACTAATATACTTTATTAAAACAGAAGTTGTCCTTTTTTTGTCGATACTGTTAACACGTTTTCAAAGAGATGACATCAGGACCCACTTAATCCCGACTGCACTGCTGACTGAGGAGTCCCCAGCGTAGTGGTTAAGCGTGAGCTGTACAGTCAGCCTGCCTAGGTTCATCCCAACTTTGCTGTTTCCTGCTTTCTGGCCTTGGACAAGTTAACATCCCTGCCTCAGGTCCCTCACTGGCCAAAAAGAAAGAAAATTGCCCACTTCACAGTTTTGAGGATTAAATAAATTAATGCAGGAAAGCACTCAGAACAGTGCTGGTCCATGTAACCACAATACAAATATTATTAGTACTATTATTATTGGCACTACTGTCCCATATTCAAAGGTTTGAAGTGCTACTATGTGCTATCATAATGAAGTCCTATTATGAAACTGCCAGTGAGCTAATCTTATGTGCTTAGAGTCTTAGAGAGAGAAGACACAGGAAAAATGGGATGTAACAAGCAGCACATGATTAAATGACAAATAGTAGTTCAGAGGTGGTAGTGGTCAAAAAGGCCATCAAAGACTGAAGTGTTTTAAAGAGATTTCACAAAAGATGTGGAACTTGAATTGGGCCTCTAAACAAATACGTAAATTTGGTTCAGGTGAATGAACAAGGCAGCAGACAAAATTCTATTGTAAGAGATTAGCCTGAACAAAGACAATTACATGGCAAAGGGCGATGGATGCCTAGATTCAAGTAGTAGCTATGGAGCTCACAGAAATGAATGGACATAGACCTAATGACCCAGGAAAAAAAGAAGTTAAAATCTAGCCCCAATCTGCCTTGTGTAGAGTTGCAAATTATATTTATAAAAGTATTTAATATTCCTGAGAAGAGAACCATGATGGCAGTAGGACATACAGTAGAACTCAAAAGAAAAGTAACTGATTCATAAGCCCATTCAACTGTAATTGTCACCAAAATTCTAAATATGGCAATAGCATATTTTCCTGACATTTTTTAATATAGCACTGTGAATTTTTATTTCTAAAAGCTGAAAGCTCTCATTTCTAAATAATGGTAATTTCTTAGGGTTTTTTCTCTAAAACAAATTATAAAGTCATACTATATCCAAACAAATTCTATTTATTATTCCTATGTTAGAATTAAATATCAAATTTTAATTAGGGTCTATCAACTCCGTAGTAGCAGAACATTGTTTTATATTATCACTGTAAGTCTGTTGTCTGTCTCCTGATCACCTCGTTCAACATTAAACACAGAAGGTGTTCCCATAAAAACTAAAGCCCACATGATAGTGCCTGCAAGCCTAGGGTCTCTACCCTACCTTTCCCTTGGCATGAGGAATGCCCAATGGACACTGATGAACTCCACCTAACAAGGCGGCCATTGCGAAACTGTATCCACTAACAGCTTCTGGTGAAGTTTTCAGGTTGTTGAGCCGTTCGGCACACCTGTCTAGAAACGGTGTCAGCTGGAAAGGTAATGCCACAGCCACACAGCGCAAACACCATGCAGCAGCAAGCCGAGCAGCAATACTTGGATGAAGCAGCACAGAAGTCACAGTCTCCAAAAGTCCTAATAAAATTAAAAAAAAATTACTCTTTAATGAAATCAAACAATCTCATGAACTAAAAGATTATGTATTGGGTTGGCCAAAAAGTCCAGTTAGTGTTTTCTGTAAAATAAAAGACAAATTGTTCATTTTCACCAATAACTTGATAGATTTGGATATCCTATGTCATCTATCTCCTGTTTCTAGTGGGTAGAGGCCAGGGTGCTGCTAAATCTTCCAATGCATGAGACAGCCACACAGCAAAGAATTATTTGGCCAAAACATCAATAGGATCAAGAAACTTTGTAAACCACTTTTGACACATTTCATCAGTCACAGCACCTTCTCACACACTCCAAAAATCTTTTTTGGCATTTCAGTTGTGTTTTTATTACCTTTCTTTAAATAATAAAGCATATTATGCTGAAAATGTTGCATTTCTTCTTCTGCCTTCAATATTAAAATGGCCGCACACGAGTGTGCAAAGCAGTATGGAATTACCACCAAAAATTGTAATTGGATCTGCCTTTCGACCAAGCTATCCCACTTCTGGGAATATATCTGAAGAAATCCAAAACAGTAATTCAAAAAAAAACATAAGCACCCGCCATGTTCACTGCAGCATTATTTACAGTTGCCAAGACATGGAAACAGTCCAAGTGTCCATCAGTAGATGAGAGGATAAAACTACTATGGGACATTTACAAAATGAAAAACTACTTGTCCGTAAAAAAGAAGAAAAATTTACCCTTTGTGACAGTGTAGATGGACCTGGATAACATCATACTAAGTGAAATAAGCGAAAGACAAATACCATATGATCTCACTTACATGTGGAATCTAAGGAACAAACTGAACTAACAGGGCAAATAGGGACAGACTCACAGATAGAGAGTGGGATGACAGCTGTGGGGGGAGGTTAGAGAGGGTGGAGGGATTGAGCAAAAAGAAAAAAGGACTCATGGACATGAACAACAGTGTGGTGATTGCTGGGGGTAGGGGAGTATAAGGGGGCTTAATGGTCATGGGAAAAAATACAATAAAGATTAAATAAAATAAAATTGCTGGACAAAATTTCACCAATTTTGATTTTCTTTTAAATGCATGCTGATATGAGAGCTGTCACAATACAATCTAACAAAATTGTCTGAATGAAGTTAAAGACAACTGAGCACTATTAGAGCCATCGTACAGAAAAAACTAAACGTTTTGGCCAACCCAATACAACACCATATTAAAATTATTATGGTTTCACATAGATACTTTCAGAACTTTGCCAAAAACACATACATGACCTCATAAACAGCAGAGAACTTTAAAATAACATTTTCTACAAAGAACATAGTATAATTATATTCAATAAAATGTGTTGATGTAAAATTAAATGAAAGTATTCAACAAATTTTAGTCAACAACTTTTTTGATTTATCTCCCCAAACTTTATTTCACCATTTAATTCAAGACTGTCACAGTTGAATTTAAAATTAAATAAGACTCAACATTGAACAAATGACCTAAACTGCCAATTTCATGACAAACAACTGACCAGACATTAATATCAATGATACCTATAACTTTTAAAAACAGTGAAAAAATATTTCAGCAAGCAACCAAATTTTCATACCTATAGAAGCTTCCTGAATGAGAGGGGAGGCAGTGGCACTGAGGCTCTGCACCAGGCTCCCAAGCTCCTGGAGGGCACAGACCATCACGTGCTGGCTGGCTGCGATGTCTGCTGCTCCGGACTTGTTTTCACTACTAGTATCATTCACTACAGCTTCTGGAAATACAGAATCATGTACTTGGTGAGTGTGAATTAAATTGTAATATAAGCCCTGGCTGGTGTAGCTCAGTGGATTGAGCACGGGCTGGGAACCAAAGGGTCCCGGTTTGATTCCCAGTCGGGGCACATGCCTGGGTTGCAGGCCAGGTCCCCAGTGAGGGCCATGTGAGAGGCAACCATACATTGCTCTTTCTCCCTCCCTTCTCCTCTCTCTAAAAATAAATAAAATCTTAAAAAAAAAATTGTGATATAATTTTCTTGATCCCCACAATTACATTCTTAAATCATCCCAATTGATGCCTCAGTGTTAAAATTCTGTTGTTATTTCTCAGCAGAAAATTTGTGTAACTCATAGTGAAGTAACCTAAAAACATTGTTTAATGACTTCGTGGCAATGCTTAAATACATATATATAGTGAGATATTTTGTCTGCTCTAGGATGGTACCTAATTTTAGCAAGCAGCAACGAACTGTAGGGTACAAAAGCACAGACTTTAGAGAAAGAAGACTTGGGTTCAAATCCCAGTTCCGAAGATGGCAGCGTAGGTGGACACACCGTGCTTCCGCACACAATCAAACGAGGAAAAAACAGCAATTTAATCAAACAAAAACAGCCAGATCTGACTGAAAATCAAACTGAGAGGAAGTCCCACAACAAGGAGTTAAAGAAGACACTTACAACCAGTCTGGTAAGCGGGGCGAAGCTGGGTGGAGAGAGAGCACGCGCCACTCTGCGAGCTGGACAGTGAGCACAAGGCAAGACTGCGGTTTGTGGAGTGGGACTGGCAACGCTGCAGCACGCCGAGATGGGTGTGTGCCTGACCAAAACGCGGCCAGGGCCCAGCCCACCCGGACCCAGCGGGGCCGAGACTAGTGGACCAGGCAGGTCCTAATTCGCGTGCAGACAAACCGTGAGAAAAAGCAGGGCGCAACCCATCAAAGCGGGGAAATAAAACTTCAAACCACCAATTGAAAACACCCGTGGGAGGTGAGATGGCGGGAGGAACTCCCGGCCTCACAAGAGAGTTTGTTGGGGAGACCCACGGGGGCTTGGAACTGTGCGGGCCGTCCACCGACCCCGGAGCGACCCCGGAGCCAGCGCAGAGGGGCTCAACTTGCTTGTGGGAATCGGTGTGGGTGCAGAGAGAGGAGCAAGCACCATTGTTCTCACAGGTCCTGCCCCCACAGGCTGCACCACAGCACAGCGACCAGGGTTACCCCACCCCCACAGACAGCATCACAAAATAGCAACGTGAGTTGACCCGCCCTGGTGAACACCTAAGGCTCCGCCCCTTAAAGTACCAGGCACACCGAGGGGGAAAAAATGGCCCAAATGAAAGAACAGATCAAAGCTCCAGAACTAACCGACCAAGAGATAGCCAACCTATCAGATGCACAGTTTAAAACACTGGTAATCAAGTTGGCCACAAAATTCGACGAAAAATTATCGCAATTACTTGAACAAATGAGGCAATTACTTGAACAAATGAGGAGAGATCTGCAAGGAACCAATAGGGATAAGAAGGAAACTGGGACTCAAATCAACGGAGTGGACCACCAGAAAGAAAAAAACATCCAACCAGAAAAGAATGAAGAAACAAGAATTCAAAAAATGGAGGAGGGGCTCAGAAACCTCCAGGACATCTATAAACAGCCCAACATACGGATCATAGGGCTGCCAGAAGGAGAAGAGGAAGACCAAGAGATTGAAAACCTATTTGAACACATAATGATGGAGAACTTCCCCAAGCTGGTAAAGGAAATAGACTTTCGGGAAGTCCAGGAAGCTCAGAGAGTCCCAAAGAAGTTGGATCCAAAGAGGAACACACCAAGACACATCATAATTACATTACCCAAGATTAAAGATAAGGAGAGAATCCTAGCAGCAGCAAGAGAAAAGGAGACAGTTACCTACAAAGGAATTCCCATGACTGTCAGCTGATTTCTCAAAAGAGACCTTGCAGGTAAGAAGGGGTTGGAGAGAAGTATTCCAACTCATGAAAGGCAAGGACCTACATCCAAGAATACTCTATCCAGCAAAGCTATCATTTAGAATGGAAGGGCAGATACAGTGCTTCTCAGATAAGGTCAAGTTCAAGAAGTTCATCACCACCCAGCCTTTATTGTATGAAATGTTAAAGGAATTTATATAAGGTATGGAGGAATACAAACAGGGGAGTGGTAGGGGGAGAAGGGGGGAAAGGGGCACAGAATAAGTAGCATAAATGGGAGCTAGAAAACAGGGGGAGGTTAAGAATAGTATCGGAAATGCAGAAGCAAAAGAACTTATGTGTATGACCTATGGACAAAACTAAAGGGTGGGGAAAAGGGGGGTAAGGGTTGGAGGGGAAGAAAGGGGGGAAAACGGGACAACTGTAATAGCATAATCAATAAAATATATATTAAAAAAAAAATCCCAGTTCCACCAGTCATGTTAGCTCTATGGCATTGGACAAGACACTCAACCTAAGGGCTAAGTGCCTATTCCGAAGAGTACTGTCATGATTAAACAGTCAATGCATATGGTAAATGTAGCACAATGCTGCCCCCAAAACATATTTAACAAATGTTAGCAGCTATTATTGTTACTTATTATTATTACTGCTACTTTCAAGTACTGTAATATATTGGTATAATAGTATTGTCAAATTGCTGACCAGAAAATGGATTTATAAAGAAAGAGGCTTTAGAACTTCTCACTAGAATGTTTCTCAAAGTCCCTATTAGCTTTGTGCCCCCTCCCCTTACCTTTTAACTCTACTCAAATTGAAATGTATTTAAGATAATATAGCTGTACATCCCTTGTCAAATTACTAATTGAAAATACATTCTGCCCCATAAATTACAGATATATGGCACTGTATTTAATTGTTTTTAGTTTTTTAATCAAATGGCTAATCTATGTCTTTAAGATTAATAACTTTACTGTTAAATGACAGTAAAGCTTTCTTACTCTTTTTGCATTCACTGTGAATTAATAGACTACAAAATTTATAATATAGAACAAAAGAATACAACATATTATCACATTATGTACTCTAATTAAATACCTCTGTTTTTCTTAGATAGTCCTGGACTTAAAACGCATGAACTCTTTGTCTGATTGCTAGACTACAAACTCCCTGAAAAGTAGTTATTTGTACCTGGTTCACTATTTTACTACCACCATTTGGCAGTGTTTCTGGAACTAAAACATTTCTTCAATGAACCAATGTACAAACATATTTCAAGTTGTAAACTTAGGATGTATTGCTAATTTAACATATTTAAAGACCTATATACCTCATTAATTTAAACACTCTTTAATTCATGATTTACAATTTTCAGTTTTATAATTAAAACGCCCTTTAATTCACGATTTATAATGTACATTTTAAAAATGGTTTGCTAAGTAAGGTATAAACAACAAAAACTATAACTAAACTACTTGCAAATTTATTCACTAAAATTATATGTTGCTTTAATATCAAATAAGAGTACTCAATAAAAATGACTATTAAAACACAGCCCAGAAAAAAATTTATAAACTAATCAGATCTGTTAGTATCTATTGAGAATAATAATAAAGAACTAAATGAGCACCCGGCTGGTGTAGCTCAGTGGATTGAGCGCAGGCTGGGAACCAGAGTGTCCCGGTTCAATTCCCAGTCGGGGCACATGCCTGGGTTGCAGGCCAGGTCACCAGTGAGGGCCATGTGAGAGGCAACCATACATTGCTCTTTCTCCCTCCCTTCTCCTCTCTCTGAAAATAAATAAATAAAATCCTTTTAAAAATAAAAAAAATAAATTAAAAAAAAAAGAACTAAATGATTATGACAATCAACAACATTATTACATTAGTCCTTACCTACTGCTTTCATTTGTTTTCCAATAGCTTGGCAAATTTCTTTGGCAGCTGCAATCTGGGCTTTTTCACCTAGCAAACTGCCCACAGTAGCTCTCAGAATAAAGGAGACACACCGTCTGGAGTACACAGCCTCTACGTGCGTTTGCGTTGCCCGAGGGTGGGAAACCAGATCGAGTACGTGGGACAAGAATGTGGCAAAGCTACGCTCCAACCACTGACCACCCAGGGTTGTGACAAAAACAACATATGCCTATAAACAGATTAAGATACAACTTAATGTATTCAAATAAATGTACGTAACTGAACTGAAATGACAGATAAAGCAACCACAGAAATAAGTAATAATAGCATGTAAATGAATTATATTTGAGATTACAATAGAGAAAATTTAAATCATGAGACCTTTTTAGTACTTCTAGCGTAGGAGTTACTGGTAGAATTATCGTTGACTAAAGAATAGTTAAGACAATAGCTTCATGAAGAACAGAGTATAAAGGAGGAAAAGAAAAGCTGAATTCATTCTGGTTATGAAGAATAGGAAACCCTGACATCCAAAATAAATATAGACATACAGCTACAAGTAACTTGCTTTTGACTTTAAGATAAAAATGGCTACTTCTATTTATACTTGCTTCAGGAATAAGAAATAGTTGAAATGCTTTTGACTAAAATCACAAAGAAACATTTCATTTTACTAGGCATTAGTTATTATTAGATCATAATTGTAATTATTTGGTATTAATTATTATTTTAAAATTATAATTCCAGGTCAGGTTTAATTTCATAATTACATTGGTCATTAACCATTTATGGAAAGCCAAAGTATTAAACAACACTTTTAGCTACAGGGTAGTTGAACGAAATTAAAATCTAAAACCCTCTAGCTATGTAAATAACATTTCTATTACAACTGAATTATTTCACAGGTGATTTTCTAAAAAGTAAGTTTTGAAAAAATTGTTACATATTTATATAATTATAGTAAACACAGGCTTATTTATATATCATTAAGTACCTACCTTTCCAGCACACATGTAATTTGAAGTTTAAATTTAATTCATTCATTTGATAAAAGAAATGTTTTTGAAATAAACCAAATATTAAAAAATCTCTTTGTAGCCCGGCTGGTGTAGCTCAATGGATTGAGCGCGGGCTGGGAACCAGAGGGTCCCAGTTCAATTCCCAGTCAGGGCACATGCCTGGGTTGCGGGCCAGGTCCCCGTGAGGGCCATGTGAGAGGCAACCATACATTGCTGTTTCTCTCCCTCTCTTTCTCCCTCCCTTCCCTTCTCTCTAAAAATAAAATAAAAATAAAATCTTTAAAAAAAAAAAATCTCTTTGTGTGCACTATTACCTAGTAAGAGTGCTACGTGAATTTTTACAAGTGCTATGAACTGAATCCTTTCATACATATTATTACAAACCTGTGTGACTCCAACCCTCACTTCACGATTCACAGACCCTCCGACCTTCAGCATCTCCCCTCCGCTCTTTAAGAAACCCGACCCTCCACGCAGAAATCCTGTGGCCATGAGTTCTAAGACTTCATCAAATGTTGCTCGCTTCACATTCTGGCGCATTACTTTCAGGAAGAAAAGTGAATTTATAAGTAAATATATTTTGTTATTAGTTAAATAATATTTTCTAATAATCTAGCTTTAAAATTCAATTAATTACTTTTACGCATACCTAAATTGCCACAAAGGAGATAAGGTCATTTAGTTTTCCTATTATTTTAAAATTTACAATGTACTTGTAAAAATAAATTCAATCTGAAGCAAAAATGCTAAGAAGATCAGAGGGAACTAGAAATTAAAATCGGCTCAATAAATCTATGACAAAAGTCTAATAACGGTGTAACCTGGATGTGTGACACAAGGACACAGCACACCCGCAGCAGGCGCTGCTAAGTGACCTCATTCCCTAAGCTGAGGCCGGCGTAGAGAGACTGTGAGGACCATGCTTTCTCTGCAACAGTTACCAATGCATTACAATGTCACTGGACTACCGCTGACTTGCCATCCCTAGCATATAGGCTCATATTTTATGAAGTTCTTTCACATACAACAGGAAACAGAATCTTCACAAGAGTTCTGTGGGAGAGACATAAAGCTCATGATCAGTTATGCAGGCTTTAGAATTTGACTGCCTGGGTTTTAATTGCCGCTCTGACACTTAATATTAACGCTTCGTAGAACGCAAATTATGCAATCTCTCTAAACTTCAATTTCCTTGTTTATAAAACAGGAATAACAACAGTACTTAGAATTCACAGGGCATTTGTGAGGATTAAATAAACAACTCTGTTATGTGCTTAAATCAATGCCTGGCACACAGCACTTAATAAATGTTATCTGTCATCATCATCATCATCTTATTCACAGATTGAAATAATTATTATTAAAGATGAAGAAAACAGAGCTGGGGGTTTCATAGCTAATAAACCTAAGAGTCAGGACTTGGCTCTACAACACCTGATTCCCCTTCGACCAGGCAGAGGTGGAGTAGTGAGGGGGACAAGAGCAGGGCTGGGTCTGCTCAGCGTGCACCCACAGCTGCCCCAGAAGCCTCTCAATGAAACTGTGAGCCACAGGAGAAGTCGCATGAAAAGTCAATGCTGCCTCTGATTCTGCTCAAAATGACAGTAAAGGAACAAATGAAAACTGATGCTGTGCTACAAGTGGGGACCCAGTCATCAGAGATTGAAAGTAAGAAAGCGTATAAAGTGCCAGATTCCAATCCCTTAAACACAATACAAAATCTCTCATAAATGTTACTCGCTTATATGTCCAACGTACTTGCTACATATTATCTTCTACATTGTCATCATAAAAAAATGTCTTGACTATATCAAGAAAAATGCCATTTGGGTGCTTTAATTTTATGAAAAAGTAGACAACTACCTAACAATTTAAATCCTTTAAAGTGATTTGCCTATAAGTAGTAACCCATTTAGAAGGAACCATTCCGTATACCTTCAACTGTCTGTTACAGTCGAGATCAGGGGTGGCAAACAATGGTACCTGTTGCTTGTTTTGGCATCAATGCTGTAGCCATGACTGTCCCTAAGAGTTTAGACACTGCCACTCGTACTCCATAGTTTGAGTTTTCCAAAGCCTTAAAGCAGAGAGTGGCTATGTTTTCCAGTTCAGCAGTCCACATGAACACAGCTTCATTCTGTAGTTCGAGCAGACACTGTAATTTAAAAAAAAAAAAGAAGTAAATTAAATCCTAAAACTTCCACTTCCGCGGATGGAATAAAAAGAACCAGCTTTACTCTCCTGAAAGAATCAAACTACATTTGGCAAAATACATGAAACCAAGTTTTCAAGAACATCGGGAAATAAAGGATAGTGATCCTTAGATCAATGGAACAGAATAGAGAGCCAGAAATAAACCCAAGTCTCTGCAGGCAATTAGTCTCTGACAAAGGAGGCATGAGCATACAATGGAGTAAACACAGCCTCTTCAGCAAATGGTGTTGGTATTAATGGACTGAATGTCTTCCCCTAGGGATCTGGAACAAGACAAGGACGTCTGCCTTCACGTTTTCTGCTCAGCATTGTACTGAAGGATCCAGCCAGTCGGTGGAGTAAGAAAAGAAATATAAATAAAAGGTATCCAGATTGGAAAAGAAGGAAAACTGTCTTTATGCATAAACAACATGATTGCCTACATAGACTATC